>PVKS010001546.1:0-138991 GCA_004027875.1 Aplodontia rufa | reverse complement strand
GGTGTAGGGAGGGGGATGGGGAGGGGGGGAGGGTGTATGAAGAACTCATAGGAGTCTGGAGATTGGGAAGATGGGGGAACCATCCCAGAAGCCGATGTCATTCCTCCACGAACTACCCATTTAACACATGAGTTCTTCTGGGGGAAACTGCAACAGGTGAAACCCAAGGTGGTTTATCTATGCTTTGGCATTATCCTTGGATAACAAAGTTTATATACATTGATTGCTACTGTTTTGATAATGTTTCCCCCTCAACTGTATCTCTATATACTTCTAATAAAAAAAAGCAAACTTTATTAACAACTTGGTGGGCATCCATTATTTGTGCCTCAGTGCTCTGTGTAAACATAGTCATCCAGAGCCTGAAACATCCGCTCCAGCAGCTAACACTGCACAGGCCCCAGAGTAATACTTCATTCTCTCGCTCTCTGTCCTTATAACCAAAGACTACTGCTTCCAAATGCTGTAAACTTTTGATTGAGGGTTTTGTTGTTGCTGACACTGCCTCAAAGCTTGGGAAGGATTTGAGTGGATGAAGAATTTAAGTAAAGGGAATTACCAATTAACTTGGTAGATTCTCCTTTCCTATCTCAGATATCAAAATGCTTTGCACGATGAGATGTTATTTTCTAGTACGTTCAGTCATTCACTTTCTTGCTTTTCTTTGTGTACATCATTTTATTCTTAAATGTGTAGTGTTTTTATACTGTGTTTGTCTAGTGGTAACAAGTGTGAAGTGTGGGATGGGGTCTTCACACTGGCATCCAGGTGACCTTTGAAGCTAGAATTATAATAGTTTCAGTTTTATAAAAATGTTCAATAAGATTTAACTCAATTTAAAAAAGAATTTAGGGGCTGGAGTGGTAGCTCAGAGGTTTCGGCGCTTGCCTGGCAAGCACGAGGACCCGGGTTCAAACCCCAGCACCACGTACACAACTAAGTGTTGGAGCAACGAAGGCCATGGGAAAAACTAAATAAAGTTGTTTCTCTCTTTCTCTGTCTCTCTCACTGTCCCTCTCTCTTTAAAAAAAAAAGAATTTAAACTGTAAACAACTTGATTTGAAGTATTGGCATTCATTGATAGAATTAACCTTCTGTCTTTTAATTTTAATAGCTAATTTGAATATTTTAGAATAAAAATAATGTTTTTGCAAAAAGAAAAAAACAACTAAGTGTTTTGATTTTGCAGTTATGTTAATTAAAACTTTGATGAAAATTTATTCAAACATTGTGTGCTTTGAATAAAATTACCTTTTAATATTTTAGATCACTGCTGTCAATATAATACGTGAAAATCTTGCTTAGAATAACAAAATTATTAACTTTGCTGAAATTAAGGTAAGAAATCTTTTTTTTTTAAAGAGAGAGAGGGACAGTGAGAGAAAGAGAAAGAAGGAATTTTTATTTAGTTTTTCATTCTTCTGACACTTTGTGGTGCACGTGGTGCTGGGTTTGAATTTGAGTACTCACGCATGTGAGGCAAGTGCTGTAACCACCAAGCCACTGCTCCAGCCCAAGGTAAGAAAATTTTTACGGAATGAATTAAATAATAATTTTTAATATCTACATATTTATTTTATCATTCATCTAAACATTGCTGGCCTGTCAACAGAACACCCAAGTAGGCATAATAATAATTGTTGGATTAAATGATCTTTGATGTGTTGCCCATTTCCTGGCATTTAAAACCATAGGTTTACATTTTTTGTCATTTAAAAGGCATGGATTTATACACATTTTTATACCTCACCATTTCATATATTTATGAAGTTGATAAAATATTTTAAAACCAATTTATTAATTTAAAACTTCAAACCTTTTAGAATATAGTGTGTGGATTCTAATCTGAACTCTTGTCTTGCCTCTGGAAATGTCAGCAGAGGCCCAGCTGTAGGCTGCGGTGCTGAGTTTTTTCTGCATGTGATGGGCAGGTATGAGAGTGTTTTGATGGACAAGAGACAACACCACATATATTTTTTTTTAAGAGAGAGAATTAATTTTTTTTCAATCTGGTTTTTGTTTTTCATCTTCTTCATTGTGTATGTGGTGCTGGAGATTGAACCCAGGTCCTTGTGCATGCCAGGCAAACGCTGTACCACTGAGCCACTGCTCCTGCCCACCACATTGATTCTTAGTGATTGTTCTGGCTGCTGGTGGAGAATGGATGGGACCCAGGTCAAGGACACCAGTTAGCAGGCAGCTTGGGGACAAGGATGACAGAGGTAGAATTGGTAAGAAGGAGTCTGCATCTATTTTTAAAGGCAGAGCCGAAAGGATTTGCTAATGGATGGGTGAAGAATGTAAACCTCTTAAAGAATGATGCTCAGATCTAAGCACCTGGGCAGTGAGGATGCCATTTACTTTCTATCTCTGGGCAGTGAGGATGCCATTTACTTTCTATCTCTTAGGGTTCTCTCAGGATTATTTATCTAAAATGACCAATAAATCACCCGGCATATAGCAGTTGCTCAATAAATTACAGCTGTGAATATTTTATTATTTCATTTTCTCCTATCTAAAATCATGCTGTAGATGTTATACTTTTGTCCTTTCAAGAGAAGGAAATTGGCCAAGAAGTTGAACGATCTGGTCAAGGCCACACAGCTCATGCATTGGCTTCTGAGAGGACCACACAGAAGGTCTTTGAGGGCACGTAAGCCAGGCAGGAGCTGCTATGTGCCAAGGATGGTTTGCGACAGTGGAATTGAAGTTTCAGCATCTGTAGGTGTGTTTTTACAATAGGAGTACGTAAACCACTTCTTCCTGGGGTTAGGGTTTAAGATTCCGAGTCACTAGATGATCCTGAGGATTCATCTTCCAGAAGCAGCCTCATGCTGAGGGTGAGCTCCCATAGCTGAATTGTTCTTCCTGTTCTCATTGGTTTTAGTGAGTTGCAATCAGAATATTTAGCACCAACACCAACAGCTATTAAGTATGGTGTTCCAGGCACCATTCTTGACTTTCATATCATTACTATTTTTCTTTGAATCCTCATTGTAGCCCTGAGAGATAAGTAGTGTAGTTATGTCTAGTTATCCAAAATTAGGAAATCAAGGCACAGTCTGATTCCAATAACTTGCCTAAGGTTACACAGCAGAGATTGGGTTCAGCCCCTTGTGTCATAATTTACCCACCTTCATGTTAAATAATTCTGTTTTACAGATATCAAAACTAAAGCTAAGAGAAGTTAAGGACCTTGTTTTACATCACACAGCTAGTTGAGGAGTTCAGAGCCCCTGAACTCCAATCCAAGTCTCTTCTACTGTTATAGGCTAAAAATGTCTTTGGTTACCTGATGGAGGCTTGGGCTGTTTAGGATAGGACCCAGACCTGGGCAAAGTGTCTGATTTTTCTTGGTTTTGAAATGCTGGTTTCTTTTCTTTTCTTTCTTTTTTTTCCCAATCTTTTAAAATGAACCTTGTTGGGGGAACGTGTATAGCTCTCTGCTTGGCTTCCCCAGGTAATCAATAGTAGAGTCATACAAACAAATCCTTTCCAAAAAGTTCTCTTCTCTCTCTCTTTTTCTTCTTTTTTTTGAGAGAGGACAGTGAGAGAGACAGAGAAAGAGAGAAACAACTTTATTTAGTTTTTCACATGGCTTTAGTTGCTCCAACACTTAGTTGTGTACATGGTGCTGGAGTTTGAACCCTGGTCCTCGTGCTTGCCAGGCAAGCGCTGAAACCACTGAGCCACTGCTCCAGCCCCTCTCTCTCTCTTTTTAAACCAGAGATAGAACCCAGGATCACTTAACCACTGAGCCACATCCCCAAACTTTTTCTTTCTTTTTTTTTTTGTTTTAAGAGAGAGAGAAAGAGAAAATAATTTTTATTTATTTTTTCATTTGCTTTTTGTTTTTCTAACACTTAGTTGTGTATGTGCTGCTGGGGTTCGAACTCAGGTCCTTATGCATGCCAGGCAATTGCTCCAACCCCTGAGTCACCACTGCCGCCCCTCCGCAGACATTTTTTAAGTTTTATGTTGAGACAGGGTCTCACTAAGTTGCTAAGGGCTTCATTAAGTTGCTGAGTCTGGCTTTGAACTTACGATCCTCCTGCCTCAGCCTCCTGAATGGCTGGGGGGGGGATTACAGGTGTGCACCATCGTATCAGGTTTCAAAACTTCTCTTTTATGAGTTAGATTCACAATAGACTTCGATGGAATTTGGGCTCTCCTTCCCTTGTCCTCCTCCTCACTATAACTATCAGGGAAAGGGATTACATATCCAATTTGCTTTTCCCCAAAATCTGCCTCCAAAAGGAAAGACTTACAACTTGGCCCCGACCTCAGACGTAGGAAGATGACTTCAGCTGCTTCAGAAGCTGAGAGAAAGGGTCAGAACAGTGGCTTAGCCTCAGCAGGGCTTGGCTGGGAGGGACTAAGGAAGACAAACTTCCAACAGACGGGGTCTCCATTCTGCAAAACACTGACACATGCACACATGCCCTGTTTCCTAACACGCAGAAGTCTTCTTGCGAGGACCAATGAGTTATTTCCAAACTGCTCTTCCTAAAGAACTTGCTAGTTGTTTAGAAGAAAAGCAGATACTTGTTTCCTCATATCATGCCACCTCCGACTATTATTGAGCTCTCTTGCTATTTATTTATTTATTTATGCTTTAACAATAGTGAGATTCAAGAAGCCAATATTTGGTACTGATACCACATTTCTGTAAGTTATTTTTTTATTTTCATTTTTTTTAAAGATTTCTAGAACTTCAAGGAGGACTGCAAACAAAGGCTCTGGTTTCAGACAGAACAATGATCTGCCCTAACCAGGATTTCTGGGAGATGAAGAGAGAAATGTCTTTTAGCCTCTTGCAACGTCTGGTAAATGTTCAAGCCCGGGTCGAGATGGTGTCACATCTTGTCTAGGTAAATGGTAGGCTTTATCCAATTAGAGATTAAATTTTAAATGAAAATGCCAGGGCTTCAAATTTACTTTCTAAAGTCCAGTAGATGCGATTGCATTCTGGGGACATAAGATGGGGCTACACACTCTGCAAAGCCCCTCAGTCAAGGTGTCTAAACTCACTCGCTAAGATCACAGCAGGGACCACGGACGTGACACCTGGAGTCTGGAATGAGCATTATAAAATTGGCAAGGCTGAAAAGCATTAGTAAACATTATTAAGAATTCCTTGCAGGCAATTAGACTCCAACAATATCTTTGGAGAGGGTGTTTTTCCCCCTTTTCTTTCTTCTCTTTTTTCTTTGCGTCTTTATTTCTATCTCGCTAATGAGAGAGTAATGAGCCACATACTTGTTACCTAGAAGGAATATCTCTGCAAAGCTCTAGTGAACTTAAAAACAGTATTTACAAACTGATTATTGTTCGCATTCATTATAAATTTTAAATTAGAAGGAATTGTAATAAAGGGAGCCGGGAAACGAGCTGTGCCTCACTCAGAGGCTTCATGGTCCCTTAAATGGTGAAATGCAAAGGTTTGTGCCACAGACAACTGGCAGTGGGTGATGTGCTGGGGTCCACGGCAGCGTGTGCTGCTCAGCTCTGCGTTGGTTCCTTCCCCTGTTTGTTTTATGAAACAGGATCGTACTTACCCATGTTCAAGGCAACGCTCTCTGGAGTGTGGGGGCAAAAGGCTGATTTTCTGTCGGAAGCGTATCAGACTGCCGCACACTTTTCATTAATTTACACCCCACCCCTTCCACTTCCTGCTCATTCGTTCCTTTACTAGGCTTTCTTCTCCAAAAGAGTCTCTTGACCATTATTGAGAACCTCTGCCCCTGCTCCTGCGGAACAGAGGGACAGGGGGAGAAATGTGGTGCTGCTGACACGGGGAAGTAGCCCCTTCTTAGAAGCTCCATCCAGAACCCCTGTGCCACTTAGGGCTAAGAGAAGGTGCACCTAATCTCCATTCTCTCTTGGTGTGTTTTAATTTCCCCTTTTGGTTGCAACAGCGAAGTTCAAGTGCAGGTCTTTTATGTGTTGACACTTCCTCTGCTTCTTCACTTGGTTGAATATAAAAAAAAATTTTTAAGAGAGAGAGGGGGATAGTGAGAGAGAGACAGAAAGAGAGAATCAAGTTTTAAATTTAGGTTTTCAAGTGGCTTTCATTGCTCTGACACTGCGTTGTGTAGGTGGAGCTGGGGTTTGAACTTGGGTCCTTGTGCACGCCAGGCAAGCACCCTAACTGCTGAGCCATGGCTGCAGCTCCCCTCGCTTGCTATATATGTAGATGATTTTTCAGGTTTTATTTGCTCTTGGTTTAGCATCTGGATGCTCTTCTACCAGTGGAGGCCAGTCTGCGCTCGCCCAGTGGTTTCAGCCTGACCACTCCTGAGTGGGTTGACAGGTCTGTAGTTGTGAGGTCCTGGAGCTCTTAGTGAGGTGGCTGCCCTGGGGACTCTTGGCTTACAGGTGCTGTAATTATACTAGTGCTCCTTGTGGCTCTCGTGTGTGCTCAGTTTGGATGATAAATTATATGAGCTTCCTAGTCCAGTGGGCTCAGTGTGTGGCCTCCCGGCACCAGCATGCGAATCTCCTGGGAACTGGTCAGCCTCAGGCTTGGTCCCAGCCCTTCTAAATCAGAAACCCTGGGGTGGCACCCAAATATTTGGGTTTTAGCAAGCCCTTCAGACAATCCTGATGTGTACTACAGTCTGCAAACCACTGACCTAGCCAGATACTTGGCTACATAATTCACTCATGTTACTTCATTTGATTCATTTGACAACTAAGAAAAACTGAGGCTCAGTGAGGTTAAAAAAAAATGGAGGAAGCAGAGATTTTCATCAAGGAGGTCGGACTTTAGAACACCTGCTCCAGTATTAATCAAATTGATGCAAATCCTCTTAAATGCAAATGCTGTAAGTAGTTTCTCTAACACGAGTGGGTTTATTAAATTACTTTTCACTTAAGGGAGTGTTCTAGTGGACAGGAGTATTGGAAGGGGGACAATAGTCTAGAAGGAGAGACTTTGGGTTCTAAACGTTGGGTTCCTATATCCAGGGAGATGAGCTTTGCTGAAGAAGTAAAACAAAACCAAACAAAATGCCAGCATGACTTTTCCTTTCTCAGAAGTTCAACTCCTGTTCCGCTCCATCTTTGGGGTGGGCTAGGGGCTGTCCCGTTCTGCAGTCTCTGTTGCTGGCTGTGTGTGGATGTGCGTGGGATTGGTGATCAGGGGACAGTTTTTAAGTAAGAAACTAACCCAAGTCCCAGGTGGTAAAAATGTGGGCACAGGATGCTCTATGTGGATCTGCCCCCCGCCCCAACCTGGGAATATGCTTGAGTCTGGAATCTGTTGGGAATTACAGGAGATGCCTGGTGAATCTGAAAGAGTTGGAAAGCCTATTTTAATTTCAGAAAATTTGAAAAGAAGGTATGTTTTATTGTGGGGTATAGCATGTTAGACATGTACAAAATCTGAAAACTTGGATTGGTCTCAGACCATGAGATCTTGAGTACATTATTCATCCCAAGTCTACCAGCCACCAAATGGAGATCACATTTCTATCTATCTTACAGAGATATTGTTAAGGATTAAATGAGATAATATATACAAGATGCTTAGCAGCCCAGTGCCAAGAATGTAATAAATGCTCAAGTAAGTCATCGTTTTCCTTAGAATCAATAGAAGATTTTTATTACTGATACGAGGCTATGTTAGGAAAGATTATTTCAACCTTTAAAGGAATATATATCAGGTCAATTTGAAAGGTGATGGGAATCATGGGGAGGGACCCGGGGCAAATGAGACAGCCAGAGGATGCTTGGGGGAGAGGATACGTTGTAAAGATTTCTATCAGCAAGGCAGCACCATCACCCCTGGGCCCAGCACAGAAGTGCCCTCAGGTCATTTCTAAATTTGAAAGGAACTAGGACAGGAGCTTCAAGGCATTTTGCAAATTTATGGGGGCTAGCCTAGGAAGTGGGCTTGACTCCAGTTAGGGTGTCTGAATTACAGCTGAAATTCAGGGAAAAAGTGAAGTAGTGAGACAGCAGACAGAAGCAGTAATGAATCAACATGCTCGTGCACACACACAACGAGGCTTCACGTTTGCATAGTTTGTTGTGGTTGTTGAAAACATCTCACGTCCATGACCATTCTGTAGAGCAGGGCCAGCCCTGAGTGGGTGGCTAGATAAATGGAGACCTGGCAGGCCAAGGGAAGGCCAAGCTTTTGGGGACTAGGAAGCCCATAAGGACAAAAGGCAAGTAAGGGAGCAAGCAGAGGACAATCTATGAAATACCAGCATCAACAAGGTTAATTTTAATCAAATATATTTTTGCTGAGCCTCAGTTTTTCTTATCTGCTAAATGGAAATAATTCTGATGTTTGGCCATAGCAGATTGTCATTAGGATTGGATGACACCATGGATGTAAAGTGTTTACTGTTAAATATTTAGATGGTTGTGAGCTGCTTGGTGGTGAGGAAGATTAGTACTCCTACAGGAAAAGCACCTGGGGATGGATTCTGAGACCCATGAAGAGGAGGAAGGGGGAGAGGAGGGGAGCATGAAATGAATTGTCCTGTTTGGTATTTTGATCCTAATTTTGGAATTAGCAAAGCTAGAAGCTGGACTCCTTGTCCTGTTTTCTTTCTTCTACATCAGACATTCTCTCTAATTACTGGGCTTAATGAGAACCCTCTTCCCCCTCCGGATATCCCTCTGGCTCCACTCCGCATCAATGAGTTCCTAATGGGAGACACCATGTTCTTGGGGTGGGATTCTGCAGAGGATTTAGCTGAAACATCCTGTCCCTCTGGTTCAGAGAGAATTTCTGCACATTTCTAGAGAAGTTGGAAGTGCTTGTGGGAAATACTGCGAAGTGGCCAAGGTTTGGGCCACATCTAGGAGCTGTCTCTGTAAAGGTCCCTTGGAGAATAAGGGCTCATTCATAATTCAAGGCCTTACCAGATGTCTGGTAAGTCATCTCTGCCCCTTAGTTAGGGAATAGTACTCATTAGAAGCCTTCTCAGGAACTCTGATTATAGTCACTTTTCAGGGTTCCTAGGGTAACTAGAACTTTGCCATGGCTACATCTACTTTTGCTTTTGAAATCAGATTTGATTAACTGTTATCACTGACTTCTTACCCTCCTTTCCTCTCTCCCTCTCTCTCCTTCTTCTTCCCATCCATCCATCCATCCATCCATCCTTCCACTCTCTACATTCAACATTAACGTGTTCTTCGTGAGAGTATGACCATTTTCAATGAAGGAGGTGGCCAGCTTGCTGGTCCAGTCTTGAGAACAGGATCTGACAGCTGGGCTTGACTGGCCCAGGCTTTGCTATCAATGAGTATGTAAAAAGAGAAAATATGCCAGAAACATCTTCAGTGCACATTTCTTGGCTCTTCTGTGCAGTCACTACATTGTGAAACCCTCTGCAAAGGTGTTAGTGAAATTCGTTTGTGAGGAAAGCAGAATGATAGACCAAGATGCTGAACAATGGCAGCTGATCTATTCAACCAGTTGTTTTTACTGTGTGTGGTATATGTGCTAAGGACTTTTCAGATCTGTGACTTCTAGAATTTGTCCTAAGGGCCAGGGAAAATACTTGATCTCTTGGCATCCGAACCACTTTTTGGGTAGTGTGTGTGCGTTTGTATGGGGGAAGAAGAATAAATTGATTCTTTCTATCTCTCTCACTGTCCCTTTCTCTTAGGAAAAAAAAAAAAACAAAAAATAAACAAACAAAAAACCAGACACGCACATAAAGAAGATTGTTAGCTGCTCATCTTGCCTCGGTCTCTAGTGCCCAATCTTCAAACAGCAGCAACAATAGACAGCTATGTGGTCACCACAAGATGTCTCCTTTAGGGATCTCTTTATTGTGGCACGTTCCTTATCCCCCACTCCCCTGACTCTTGGCAGTTTTCAGGCCTTCCAAGAGAGTCAAGTTCCTTACAATACAAAGTCATCCAGTTCAATTCTTGTCACCCTCTCTTGGAAGGACTTGTCCCCAAACCCCAGTGTGGCCTTCCCACCTGTTGCCTGACTTTCCTGTTCCATTTGCGGTTCTCATAAAGACGGTAAGCAATTAGGCTGTTGAGTTGTGGCACATGGTAGTGTAAAATTATGGAATTTAGGATTTTAATGAGTTCAGGTGCCCTACAAAAGAACACCCCACAATCCTACACCCTCCCCTTGTCCATAAAATTATATGACTTTAGAATTGGGGCTTTATGCAGCCTGGACTAGGCCATTTTATTTAAAGGGGAAAAAAATCCACCAGGAAAAAAAAAAGAACCAACGCAATTATATGCAGATTTGTTCATAAATCAGGTACTGCAGCAGCTGTGTGACACATGTTGGCTATCCAGAGTTTGTCCCTGGAACGTGAAAGATAAACATGAACCTGCTTCCACACAGGAAAATCTGCTCCCAGCCAGGAGCTGACCCTGCTCTTTACACAGGACGCATGGTGTGGCCACCTGCTGGGCCCTGCTCTGTGTAGCTCTTTGGTGGTGAGGGTCACATACAGAAGAGACCAAAGACTGAGAAGTGATTTATCCAGGGAGTCAGCAATAGACCCCAAACAGCGGGCAGACCTTGACTCTTCTCCCCAACATTCCCAATTAGCTACGTTACCAGAGCAGGCAGGTTTTTCGTGTGCATTTTTACCCTGCAGCTAAATAATGTAGAAAACTATATGCAATTTGTGGTGAAAAAGTTGTCTTGAGACTTATGTTCTTTTAAATGTAGATCCATGTCCCCAGAGCTCCCGCCAAACCCCGTGCTTGGCCTAGGTGCGTAGAGCAGGGAAGGACAAACAGAGAGGGCCCATCTGGTTCAAGATTCACTGTGAGGCTGATGGCTCTTGCTTTGGCCTAGCTCCAACAGTAGCTCATTGCAAGGTGCAGCTGTTTTCTTGGTCCAGGTATTCCTTGAGGGGAGGGGAATAACATAATGTATTTCTTAGTTGATTTTTTATAGGAGTGGGTATCCTGAGTTGACCTGCCCCTGCCTGCCTCAAATACAGAAAGCCCTGTGGGTAATGGTGAGAACATTTTTGTGCGGCAATACGGCAGAGGTGACACAACAGCAGGATCAGTTAGTTCATCACCAGGACACATGGTGATAGAAACTGCCCCCCAAAAGATAAGGCCCACCTCTTTTCTTTTATTAAATCATAGGAGTGTATGGAAAGAGTCTGATATCTTTTCCCTCTACTTCCTCCCTAGAACTTTTATCTGCCTCAGTGCTCCATTGAGAAGAGTTAATTGTAGGGGACCCTTTAGTGACTCTCAGGTTAAATGCAGTAGATGTCATGTGTCTTTCAAGAATGTTCCCCGAGTACCATGCTCAGCATCAGGTGGTGGCCATGTGGAAAGGTCGCTGGGCACTAGATGATTTCTTTAACCTGGTAAAATGTTAATGATCCCAGAGGCATGACTTTTGGTCCTGTTTCAGATGACTCCTGTTCAGCCTGCCACCCTCAAGAGTCTAAAAGAAAACTCATATCCTCAGGACACACACATGCATGCACACACGGAGGCACTCTCACACAAGTGACGCATCATGATTAATAAATGAATGGTGCTATTTGTTATTTATTATTTAAGCATTCAATACTGGCTGGTCTGAGTGATACATGAAATATAGGCAAGTAATTTATTTATTAGGGAAAATAATGATTTTTTTTCCCCACAGCATAACCCCCTCTGACCCAAAACAGCAAGAGCTTTATCAAATACAAATACCATGCCTTGTAATTTTAGAGTCTTCCAGAGCATTGTAACTGACAACCTTTTTAACATAAGTACATTGAACAAATAATTTATTGACATATTCTGGGAATATTTTAGGGTGTTTTATTACTACTTCTGAAAGCTATGGCATGTTATTGATTTTGGTATATTAATATAACCTAAAAGGGAGGGCATGTGCTCAGCCCCTAATCCACATCAGCTTTGATGGCAAACAGTATATTTTACTGAAAGGAGCCCTGAACCAAAGCAGCAGAGGTTAACAATTACACATCATAGCCCAAAGTTTAAGATAATGAATTTCACTCATTACAGAACTCCCATGGTGGGGACCAAAACAGGCTTTCTCTCTTCTTGGGTTTTCATCTGGGTTTCTCAGCCACCGTTTGTCATGGTGAGCATCCATTTCCTCTAGCCCATTCATCCCCTGCCTCTTCCTTGGGATCCAGGAAGTCTGCTTTCTGCTGAAAGGATCACCATTACCTTTTTTAGAGTGAGTCTGGGGCTTATTTAAAAGAGCTTATTGTGTTCCTCCTGCTTGTGTTTTCTTACTGTCTCAGGTGGTTTCGAGATGATTAGCGCTTGGTTTATCAACGTTCTCTTCCTATTTGATATTTTAGAATCACCCATCACCATCGCTTTTTTATGTTTAGGCACAGAGGTTTTTTGTTTTGTTTTGTTTTTATTTTAAGAGAGAGGGAAAAGAGAGAATCAATTTTATTTATGTTTTCATCTGATTTTTGTTTCTCCAACACTTAGTTGTGTATGTGGTGCTGGGGTTCGAGCCTGGGTCCTCGTGCATGCCAGGCAAGCACTCCAACTGCTGAGCCACTGCCCCAGCCCTGACCCAGAGCTTTTTGAAGAGGATATCATTATCCAAGTTTCTGGTCCTTGCATTTAGGGTCCTGCCTAAATTGTCCTCATTTTCTTCAGCCTGCAGTAAGAACTTGGTGCTGGGACCAACCTGGCCTCTCTGTCTCTGAAACCCACCCCATTCCTGACTTTCTGTCTCTGCTGGGCACCACTTCTTTGGTGCCTGGCATCTATTTCGTGTGTGAAGGTTTTCCTGATCCATTCAAGGCATACTTACCTCCTCTTTCTCTGAACCTTTCTACTGCTCAGCAGTTCTCCATGATGATTTAACACTTGACCACGAGTGGCCTTGAATTCGTCCTAGTTTCTATTTCACATTTATCATCTGTCCTGGATGGGCTACAAGAAAGAAACTTGAAGAAAGGAATCATACAGGTTACATTTTCCTTATAGCCCCATGTCACTTAAGATGCAGCTGGACAGATATTGGCAGTCCAATATATGCTTAATTCATTATATACCAAATATAAAATATGCTGGCATCTAAAGAAAAGGGATGCTAATTTGAAACTGAGCTTAGCCTATTTCCTTCTAGTGATTGTGGTATGATCAGAAATTTTATAAAATTCTGTTAGGCTTAATTATTGGAATTGAACTTTTTTTAAACCTTTTTGAGATTAAAAAAAATCTCATTATAGATATTATAAATGTTCCTATTAGAAAGATCGGAAATATTGGGGGAAAAATAACTAAAAGAAGAAAATAATCTTCCCAAATCCTTTCACTGTAGCTCGCGCTAGTAATACCTTGGTTTATACCCTTCTATGCTATTTTGTATGCTTCTGTGTTGGTTTGCATGAGTATACATACATGTACATGTGTGTTATTACTGACATCATTAAATTTTATAGGATAACTAACCAGAAAAGAAGTAGCTGGGACAAATAGGCAAGCATAATCTATAGCAATTTCTTAGTATGTATGTGTGTGTGTGTGTGTGTGACTGTGTCTGTATAAGTTTTTTTTTTAAAAAGTCACCATCTTGTAACTTGGTTTTCTGCTTGTCAATGATGTGACTTTCATGGCTGCATAGTAAGTCACTGTGTTTTCATTTAATTGTCATTGGGCATTAAGAGTTTTTAACTTTTCACTTCTACAAATGAGGCTAAGTGTGAACTTTCTTGTAGATAAATGTTTTACACATTTTCCATGATTTTGTCAGGATGGATTTCTACAAGTAGAATAATTTCCAGGGCGAAAAGCCCTGCCAAATTTAAAGCACCTAAGGCAAACTTCCAAACCGTCTTCCAGAAAGATGGCATTCATTTTGAGTGCCATGGGTGGTAATTGAGTTGGCTGTTTCTCGATCATTCCAAAGTTGTTCCTCTTGAACTGGAAGAACCAACAGTGGGCACGTACCTGGGATTGCAGGTGAAGGAAGGGAGCAGGCTCTGGTGTGCTTTCACAGGATACTTCCTCAAACAGCCAAGAGGCCACTTGCAGCTGCAGTCTGCATTGGCTTCTAAGGAACTAGTTTCTCAGCCAGACCCCTTGTAAACTGTCCCCCTCCTATGGCTGAACTTTGCTGATCCTCGTTCTCCCACATCCAGGCCTTTAAGCTCCTCCTGTGCCAAGCATCTCACCTTGGCCAAAGCTCCTGACCCTTCTTGGTCCTTTGGCTTTTAACTCTACAGCTTTGCAGATAGGGTGATGTCCACCTATACAAAAGCACATTAATATTGCTGTGGATTAATCATAGCTCAAACAATAACAGCCAGTGCCTTTGTCAAAAATGAGACAACGCAACAGTGTGTAAGGTCTCAATTGCTTATCGTGACATAAATAAGACAGCAGTGAGTATTCTCCCTATGCTAAGTAGTTTTTCATATTCTGTGCTTTGATTATCATTTTAAACTATGTTATTATTCCCATGTTACAGATGAGGAAACTGAGATTCAGAAAACTTAATTGTGCAAGGAGATATCCAGAAAGCAGTAGATTTGGGGTTTGAAACCAAGAAATTAGTAGTATTCCTAATCACACCTCACCACACCATGCCATGCCCTCTACAACAGACACCTTGTGCATCTCTTGGAGGCTTGCTAGACTCATGCCAGGACCAGACTGAAGGAGTATCTGTTGGCTTAAAAAGACCAGGGGCCACCAGGCTCCGCAGCACACGCCAGTAATTCCTGTCGCTCAGGAGGCTGATGCAGGACGGTTGCAAGTTCAAAGTCAGCCTCACATCTGAGTGAGGCCCCGTGCAACTTAGGGAGACCCTGTCTCAAACAGAAAACAAAGCAAAACAAACAGACAAACCAGAAAACCAAAACATGTGCTGGGGATGTGGCTCGGTGGCTTAAATGTTAAATGCCTCTGGGTTCACTCACTGGTACCAAAAAAAAAAAAAAAAGGGAGAGAGAGACAACGGCAAGGGCCTCATGTGTGTCTGGAATCCAAGACTAATGAGATGCATAGTTCGGACTTTAAAATGGAAAGTTCAAAGGCCAACTCATGAGCAGGGCTTCTCATGTGTGGCACTATTGATTGGCACTTTGGACTGGAGCATTATTTGTTGCAGGGGGTACTCTAAGGAGTGGAACAGCAGCCCTGGCTTCAACCTATTGGATGCCAACAGGAGGTCCTCAGTTGCCACACGTTGAGGGTTCTCTGAGGGGCTGAAATGGTCTGCAGAAGAGAGTTGTTTTCTGGTGCCCCACTTATGACACCCGGTTGTGTGCATGGATTATGTGTAAAGGTCAGAGCAGGATGCCAAGGAGTGGGACCCGAGAGAGAAGTTTCTGTAGAAAAGAATGAAAGCTACTCAGTTTGGAGTATCCACAGCACTGGCTTGGTACATCCTAGTGTCACTGAGATGGCAGTCTGGAAGGTATTTCCTCCTGAAGGCACATGAGAGGGTCCACAAATGCTTTCAGAAGAGAAAAATGAGTAGAAAGTACAGAGTGAGAGGACCAAGGGATCAGCTGGATCCCAGAGGCGTCGATTGCAGGGAGCTGCAGAAGAAAAGCTTACTTAGGGGACAATGTGGTCTACAAGGAAGAAATAGGTTTGGAAGCCAGACAGTGACTTAATTCTAGATGACTCCTTATATGCCACGTGATCCTGGTAAATACATCGTCTCTTCAGTTTGAGTTCAATCACTGTGACATAGGAGTCGGTCGAAGTCAGCATGTGGATAAATTATGTTAAATTGGGTGCACCTGGAGAATAGCTAATATGGTGTTGGGTGCCTAGTAGGTGCTCAGAAAAGGCTAAGAACAGTAACTGTTTTATAGGCTTTAATGAGCTAATACGTGTAATGTTCCTAGACAGACTGGAATGCACTAGTGGTTAGCTTTTAGGTTGTATGAAACCGGATGACTAGTGGGCTTGAAATCCAGTCCCAGAAGTTTAAGTGGATGGGGAAGAAGGGATTCAATGCATTTTACATAGGAATGTGACATGAGGACAGTGTGATTCTAGAAAGATGAGGTTGGCAATGACCTATCAGAGGGACTCAACCAGTGGAGCCTGGAATCCAGTACATCCTTCAGGAGGTGGGTCCAACACATGGGGTGGAGAGATGAGGACGTGTTCAGATCTCTGGTTCTGACTTTAAAAAGTAGATGATGTATGTACACCTAAAATAAATGTGTGAACAATAGAAAAGAGGACCGAAGTATACATCTGTGAACCTCAGTTCCTGCAGAAGCTTAATCTGAGGAATCCAAAGATCTTGTCATCGAACTTCTCTTAGCCCTGTTGCTTGCTTTCTCCTGGGTCTGATTTCTTTTGGATTTTGAGAACAGGGATCCACAAATCCATGCATTTGTGGCTATTGTTTGTCCTATCCCAGCTCCCCTTTATTGTACCTGGGGTTTGTGGAGCTTGTCTTCCGTGCTTCTCTTCCTACAGCAACCTTGGGGTGGACATATGATTGAAGCTGGGCTTATCATGGTAGTCTTGGTCCGTGGATGGGCATGTGACCTCACCCAGGTTAGTAGAATTCTTCCGAGACTTAATACTTGGAAATGGGACAGGGAAATCCTAGTTTTAAAAATCCGATCACAAAGTGGTAAGAACATGGCCCCAGAGCTGCTTTTGAGGTTGGAGAGAATGAGGCTGACCTCAGTGACAAGCAGGGCTAGAATTGAAGGGGAGGAGGTAAAAGATGAAGTGGGAATGGACAAGAGAGAGCTCTATGGAGTCCCCCATTCAAGAACTCTCTAAAATTGCCCTTGTCCCTAAAGCTCTTCTTTCTGTTTTGTAAATCACTCATTGCCCTTCTGACAAATTCCTTTATTTTTTTTCTTAGGCTAGTTCAATAACTGGTAACTGAAAAAGTAACTCATGGCATGGACATCTTAGAGTCCAATAATGTCCAGAAACACTATAAGGTTTTTTCTGCACCTGGCAGTGTTTGTTTAGTGATATAATAAATGGCCATTGAGCATCTGCTGTGTGCCAGGGACCCTGCTAGGTGCTGAGAATATAATAGCTTCACAAACAGTATTCCTGCTCTCCAGATGCTTTCAGTGTGGCAGGACGGACAGTGAAACGGGAGAGGACAAACTCTGGGTGCCAGGGGGAAGTACATCAGGGTCACCTTGCACAGCTTAGGGGAATGTTGAGGTCAGCATCCCCAGAGGAAAAGACATCTAAGCTGAAACCTATAAAAGAAGGTGTGATCAGGAGAAGAGGATGAGGAAGAGTGTTCTGGGCAGAGAAAACAAAATCTGAAGGATTGGAGGAGAGGAAAGAGCAAGGGTCCAAGGAAGTCAGAGAGGAAGAGTAAGAGGGAGAGATCAGCAGGTCCGAGAAAGAATTGGAACTTGGGGAGGTCTCTGGGTTACAGTTCCAGCTCATTGTGCTGAGTACCTCAGGCAACCTGTCCTGGGGGCCACCGGTAGCCTTCTGTGACAGTGCACCTTGCAAACGTCTGGTGTGCCGAGGGCAATTTTTGGAGTCAGAGTGGAGAAGGGAGGGAGGAGACATGAATGGACATTTATTTATTTTTCAGTTTGCATTTAGTTGGTGTGCCGACTGCTTTCCAGGATCCGATTATTCCCTCCCAGAGGGTCCTGTGGTCAGACGCCGGCTGTGAGGATCTGTTACCATGGGTGACATTTTCATCCAATGGGGGACTGCGCTGCTTGTTTGCAGAGTGGCAGATGGAGCAGCTAATCAATACAGTCTGGGAAGTAGGTGTCCCCCGCCCCCGGTGGCTCCATTGCACAATGAGAGCGGGACCCCAGGGGCTTGTGGAACACACTCCAATGACTGGGCCTTTGATTGGAAAAGACCTCGCTCACCAGGGGTTCTGGTCCCAAACAATGCCCTGTTCTTTGCTAAGGTGGCCTTGGCACTTGCAGGATTTTTTACAGTCCCTGCCTCCAGCAACACTCCTGGGAAAAGCCATTGCCAAGCCTCACACAGCTCTGTGAGAACGACACTGTGTATTCGATTCCAGTGAAGATCAGCAAGCGGTTAGCATCATCTATGTCCAACAAACAGATCAAGTGGCAGAGAAAAGCAATATAGTATCCTGCCTGCAAGGACCTCTGGATGAAATTAGGGGCTTGCAGTCTGGCCAAAGAATAGCCAACCTGCCATCTATCCTAAGCTTGACAATATCCCAGGAATTCTGTTAAGGAGTGGGGATACAAAGATGGCCAAGAGGTGGTTGGTGCCCCTGGTAGCATATTGAACTTTGTATGCTAACAGTATGGCTAGCTAGGACTCACTGAGTCCTTCCTCTGCACGCTCTCATTAAATATTTATAAGTGGATGAAATTAATTGCTGGGGGGTTTCCACAGCTGGATAAGAAAACTGAGGTCCAGATTGGGACAGTGACTTTTTCATCATTACCCTGGTTAGACATTGAATCTGGGCTATCACTGATCTACATTTTGGTAGTGTTTCCACTGGGGTCACAGTGTTTTATCACATATGTATATAGGTAGAGTTTATTTATGAAATATACCAAATGCCTAATAATTTCCTTTTTTCTTGGCCTAAGATCAGATTGTGAGGAAAAAAAATTGTTCTGATTTTTAATCGCAATGGATGAGGTACCTGGAAACCTGGGTCCTCAGCCTGCAAAGGCTGTCCATCAAATTGCATCTCAGCTTTCTTTCTCATCCTGAAGGAAAAAATATTAAGGTTGACCATGTGCTGACCTTCAAGACTCTTATGTTGACCTAATGGACCTTGTGTAGCGATGCAATCTATGGGTCCAGCAGCACAGCAAATATGATTGTTAATTATTATCTGGCTTTATGGTGGTGGTGTGTTCTTCCCAAAGTCAGTTCTGGTAGCATGCCTGGTTTCTGCTGGGCCAGCCAGGAAAGTTAGTGGATAAGAAATTCTTGGAGTTGGAGAGGGTAGTTCACTAAATAAATCAGGAGATTACTCATTCCTTTCCGTTTGCAAGAAAAACATGCAAAGTAAAACAAACCTAAGTTTTTATCATCTCCCTCCTTTCCCTCTTCTTCCTTTTACATTTCCAAAGTTTTATCCCAAAAGGTGCTTCCCCCACCACATTGGTAATTTATTTCTCTAAGCCACTATGCGTATAAGCATCACTATTTTAATTAGCAAGAAGCAAACAGAAGAAGCTAGAAGGCACAGCAAGGGAGCCCACCACTTGCACACTTTAATTATTCATTGAGGTAAATAAAATTAAATATTTTCTCAGCAATCCAGAGCAGGATCTGAAGTAATTACACTGTCAAATTCATCAAAAATTCTCTCATCAAAATAAAAACCTTGATGTCATTTAATAATTTATAGTACAAATACACAGAAATTGTAAAATATTATAAATAGAAAACTGCAGGGTAAGTGAACATGAATTAGTTAGGGGTTATGTTCTAGAAAGAGGCTGTCATGAGCTATATAAATTTTTAATCAGAAATATTTTTGAGGCCTAATTTAGAGTAGGGAATATGCTGCGAACCTTAAGCATACCAAGGACACAAGAAGACGGCAACAAATTCCTCCTGCCTGCAGATTGGTAAACGCTGGGTTTTGACGAAAACTAAGGGGCTGGAAATGACTGCAGGCAGGAAGAAGGCATGTGTCATCTTTGATGTCCCACGTCACCTATGACATCTTACATGTTACCTACACAGGTAACGGATGAATTAATTAACCTCTACACAGCGACCAGGGAATAACAAATGGCAAAGGGCTGGCTAATCTTCACCAGGAGAGACAGACAGTCCCAGACACTGAACCTTGTAAAACAACAGGCCACACTGCACATACAGGGGTCTCGCCCCAGTTTGAGATGGTTTTGATCTGTTGAGTTTCCGTATGGAAAAAACCTGAAGCAAAGAGAAAGAAACCAGAGTTTTCTTTTCCTGATTTTTCTGAGTATTCGTACACATACATATCCCACTGTCTTGGGAAACTGTCCCTGGAGACTTAGCTATCTCTGGATGGATGAGGAGTGAAAAATCTTCTATTTTACAGGAATGAATGGGAGACAAAAAGCTTCATGGATCTAAAATGAAGTGTGCTTTCAAGATAGTTAATTAGAAAGGAAGCAAGGCCAGCTTTGATTCGGGTACCCAGGAGGTCAGCATGAACGGTGACATGGTGGAGTCTTGTATGAACAAAAGTTGAACAGATACCTTTTCTGCTTAAACCTTTCAAAGCTTCCTGTTGTATGTAGGCTGAGCTCTGAGCTCTGTATTGAGCGCGGGACGGCCCTGCATGTTCTGCGTGTGGTCAGTTTCTCCTGGGTGGCATCTCAGCCTGTACCTCTTGTTCTCTGCTCCCAGAGCATACTCTTCCCTCAGCCCCTCTGGCCTCTGCAGCCTGGCATTCCTCTCCTGTTCTTTGAGGGCCAATCTCTTCCTTATCCTTCAGGGCTCAGTCTAGGTGTCTCCTCTTCCAGGAAGCCGTCACTGATTATCAGACGTTCTGTCAATTCTCCTATGGAGCCTGGTACCTCTCTTTTATAAACTTAGCACATTTGTTATATTTAGAGTAAATTTCCCTAATCATGTACTTATCATTTGTCTTCCATGGTGAATAGGTCCTCCATGGAGGCAGAGATCCACAATGAGACACTTATGATCTGTGACCCCCACCCCATGTCTGTTTCCTTCCTTCCTTCTCTGACCTCCTCTCCTATGGTCCCCCCAACCAATGTATTCACCCACTTTTTTGGCCCTGACTTGCTTTCACTTCAGGGTCTTTTTCTGGAAGGTTCTTCCATGGGATATCTGTAAGGAATAATCTTCACCTTCACCTTCACTTTATTTAGGTCTTTTCTCATATTTCATCTCCCCAGTAAAGTCTTTCTTTTAAAAAATTCCAATCCATGTTCCACCTACCAATACTTTCAAAATTCTCCTCAGTGTTGAGTGTTAGCTAACCCACTATGCATGTACTTACGTTGCTTGTTCATTGTCTGTTTCTCCCTCTTGTGCAAGCTCCAAAAAGATAGGGATTTTTGTCTGTATTATTTGAGGCTGCATCACCAGAGTGTAGAATGTGGCCTGGTAGATAGTGGACACTCAGTAAACATTTGTCATGAAATGATGGAAGTATCTATCATTCCTTGGGGGGTAGAACGGGAACAGATGAAGGGCTCTGGTGTTCATGGGAACTCTTTTGAAAATTCTGGGGCATGGAGAAGAGGATGCCGTGGTGGTTGGCATGGGTGGGGTAGGGGTGGCAGGTAGCCCTGGAAGAGATGTCTCGGTTTCCCACACATCCCCATATGGACCATCCAGGCCTGCACCAGGTCTCAATGTCTTTACGACTTCTTCTGAGAAAGACTCCTGTTGGCAGGATAATAAGTGACCCGTTGGAAGAGAATGCTTGGTGAGGAAATAACTACGTGTTGTCACAGACCAAGAATGACAGAAGGGCTTCAACACCAGTGCCAATTCCGACTGATTGGTAGTGGTTTCCGGCAAGGCTGCACTGAGAAGGATTCTGAGGCTATTTCTAGGTCTAGTGGAAAACAGAATTGTGATCAGGGGTTGAGAGCTTGAGTTTGGAAGGGGGATGTGGCAGCTTCTATATTTTGCATTTATTTGTATCCTCATCCTTGAACTTGGAGCTCATTCTAGTTTTTTTTTTTCATGGAAATTCAAACTCTTAGAAAGATTAATAATACCCCAATAGTCTATTTGTTTTTAAGACTCTAGTGAAAGCTAAAAGGTGTTTGAGAACAACCTAAGAATCTAGGCCCTTTAGGGATTAGGATATGTCCTTTGGGTTCATTGATTTTGTTTTTTGTTTTTCAGTTCCTCCCTCCCTCCTTCCCTTCCTTCCTTCCACAGGATTAAATGGCTGAGGTGGTAGGTTATAGTTTAAGGACTCACATAAAGACAGCAGAACTTTTCTAGACTCACTTCATTAGATTGGCCACTCAACCAATGCTCTATTGCTAAGATGGTCTGCAGGCAAATGACCCAAGACAGACGGTTATGTAAAACCTTGGTTTGCAGTCGAGCCTCTGACCCTAATGTCATTAGCTCAACGTGCCAGTCTTGTGAGCTCACCAGCCCATTAAAACCCATCGTCCTCTGTCCTTGGCTGGTGCTACTGTGAACCTTATCTGCAGCAGCCACTCTGCCAGGGTCAGCCTCCCTCCCTGGTGACAGTCAGCCACACTGCGTCTTTCCAGAAGCACCCCTCTTCCCTGCACTGACCCTCTTCACTTCACCCAGTGGCTGCTTGGATATCCGCTGCCCTGCAGCTGTCCCAGCTTGTGCCTGAGCCAGTTTCTTACACTTTTGGGGGGAATTTATGTATTTTTAGTGTTTCTATGCATCTTCTCTCTCCCTCACTTCTAAACTCATCAAGAAGAGAGACCAGCACCAACATCTTCTCTTGGTTACTGACTATATAAAGATCTGAGCACACACTTTTATGGGAAAGGATCACTGTCCAGCATTCAACTGGCTGCATTCAAGGGGCCCAACAGTCCAGCGGTGGAGCTGGCCATGAGCTTTGGGGAGAACGATTTGGCAATATCTACCTACATTTTGAATGTGTATACCTTTTCTCTCAGTAATTCTGTTTCTTGGGTGTAGCTCATAAAAATACTCACAGGAGTACGTAAAGATCATTATCACATGTGAAAGAGGGATAAGTGCAGAATTTTTTTTGTGATGATTAAAAATTAGAATCACCTACATATCTGTGCCTAGAGAAAATTTGCTATAAATTACATATTTATAATATATTATAAATTATGATATATACACACAGTGGAATACTGAATAATCATTAAAAAGAGAGAATTTTATATTGCTAAGCAAAAGTGTCTGCAATATTAAGCGATCAAAGCAAAGTATGAAATTAGAATTTTGTAGAATTTTTTCGAATGCATGGCACATGTATGTACATGCATGCAGACCTGTCAATATGCGTG
Source organism: Aplodontia rufa (assembly GCA_004027875.1). Lineage (NCBI taxonomy): Eukaryota > Metazoa > Chordata > Mammalia > Rodentia > Aplodontiidae > Aplodontia > Aplodontia rufa. The sequence goes on along the minus strand of PVKS010001546.1, from coordinate 116,102 downwards.
TGAAAAGAACAAGAGGACATATATTAAATTATCAATAACTCATCTATGGTGGGTGGCATTGGGAAAGCAAGGTTTTTTTCCTTTTTTAACTTTTTACTCTTTTGAGAAAGCTTAATGGGCAAATAGTCATTTTGTGATAAAAACATATTTTTCAGGATGAGTTTGTCAGGAAACAATGTGGCAGTTGTCCTGTTTCATAAAATATTCTAGTCTGGGAGTCTTTCTAGAACAATTCAATAGTTATCTTATTTGTGGGACTAGGATTAAACCCTGCGGTAATCTCTAACTGAGCTAGAGCCCAGTCATTTTTTTATTTTTTATTTTGTTTTTTTAAATTTTTTATTTTTTATTTTGTGACAACATCTTGCTATATTGCCAAGGATGGCCTTGAACACGCAGTCCTCTTGCCTCAGCCTCCTGAGTTGCTGGGATGACAGGTGTGTGCCGTAGTAGTTATTTTATTTACCTTGAGAGTACATAGCAATACGTTTGAGGCGTTAAGTGCAGAGTAGATGGTGGTAGTTACATAAGGAAATGGTTTTCTTTTCTCACTGTTATCAGGCTGGACTATGTGACTTTCTCTGGTGAATGAAATGTGAGCAGAAGCGACATGTGCCATTGCTGAGTAGAAGTTTTATGAGTCAGTTCGTGGTTTGCCATGCCCTCTTTTTCTCTTGGTTCACAAGACCAACAACATTTCAGAAAAAAGTTAGCCTGGGTCCCTGATGCAGAATTTCAGCCTGTGCTGATGGATGTGTCACATAATAAGGAATAGAACCTTGTTCCTATAATTCACTGGGATTTGGGGGTTTCTTCTCACTATTGCTGGCTGATAGAGCTGCTCCTAGACTTCACTAGTCTCTTGAAGAGAGGAATCTGCTGGCCTGGAAAATACGAAATCTGGATTCTGAGCCTGGCTCTGCCACAAACCTCCAGTGTGATTACATGAACTAAGATGTCATTTAGGTGGCAAGAAACTAAAAGTACAAAAAAAGTAACTTGAACAATAAAATTGTCCAGCAGACTACTCTAACTCCATTGGTGAGGGTGATCATGCACTTTGCTTTGTCCCATTGTGACTCAGTCTCCCTGGGGAGGCCATAAGCTCCTTTTGTGCGCTCAGACTGCAGGGCAAGTAATTGCCCAACTTTTTCATCAAAGAAGAAGGGGACAATAAAATTTGTATGGCATCTACTTTAATGACCTTAAATCAGTCTGTCCTTGCTTTGGAGTCTGGTTTCTTCATTGATAAACTAAAGATACTAGGCAGGATGGCCTCTAAGGAAGGGATCCTTATCACAGTCTACTGAACTTGTCCCTGAAGAGACAGAGCCCAAATTTCCTTATGGGGCCTTGTGTGGGACAAATTATTGTCTGTGCCCTAGGGTGTCTCTGGCTTAGGTAATCAATGACCTTATTTCATCAACTTCCTGACAGGCAGACCTATTATGTGTTCTGATTCCTATAAAGCGTAGCGTCTTGGATTTTATGTGCTCAGAGTGAATGCGGTCTAGGGGAGGGATATATGTGTGCAGTTTCGTTAGCTTTTAGTGACATATCGGGTTGACTTTAAAAGTGCTTTCAAGACTTACAAAGTGTTTTGTGCTTGGAGATTTTTCCAACAGCTCCCTCTTCTCCCATGCACCATATTCCCAAATCTCTGCATCCCCTCACAATTTGCCTTGACTCAAGAAGCTTTATTGGCCCATTTAAAATAAGTTAGTCCCAAGGGCTCTTGAGCCATGAACTTCAAAAATAATTTATCATCCTCATTATTAAAAAATAATAGAAATAGTTTGGGCAAAGAGTTACAAAGTCGAGTGGGTAGACTTTGTGGGATTGACACTGAGATCTTTTCCTTTCAAGGTACTGATTTTCTTCTCTGCAGGCATTGGCTGTGAGCTGCCTGGAAATGTGATGGGCTCATCTAGGAAAGTGCTAGGGCTCCTGTTTTATTGGGCCAGAGAGACACATATGCAGAAGGCCTATGTAGACGGTGGAAGGAGGCTGGACTGGGATCTGTAAAAACTAATACAGTTGAAGTCATCTTGTCTCCCCAGTCTTTTGGGATACTTTGAGCAACAATATCTTCCACTCAAAGACATGCCCTGGAAGGGTTTTATGAACTGTTTGTAGCTTTGCCGCTGGGTTATGACCGGGAAGAGGAGTCCTAGAGGGTGTGGGGTTTCTTGACTGGCTTTGATGAGATCCTTTCTCTTTTTTCTTTTCTTTCTTTTTTTTTTTTTAACCTGACAGTACACTGGGATGCTGAAGACCTTCCATTCCCAATAGCTGCACTGCGGCCACACTCAGGTAGCAGAAGGGATGACTCTTCTCAGCTCTGAAGCTACCAATCCTGTTTGTCAACACTGGGAAGCAAGGCCGATTAGGTCCCTCTGTTGGGTTTACATTCCTGGAAGACCTCTTAGAAATGTTAATTTTGGACCAAATGGGCCCAAAAGGTGTCATGGTCACAGGCATGTCACCACATTAAAATGGACATAGGCCATCAGAGGCCTGATACAAAATATTGTGAAATTTGGTAGTGTTAGAATGATTGGTGGCATCTCTTAGAAAGTGTAAGAAGTCTTCCTTAGCCTCCAACACTCATAAAAGCAAATCAAAGGCTAGGTTGCAGCACTTGCCTGGCATCCACAGACTGCAGGTTCGAACCCTAGCACCATGTACGCAACTAAGAGTCAGAGCAATGAAAGCCACAGGAAAAACTAAATAAAATTGATTATCTCTCTCTCTCTCACTGTCCCTCTCTCTTTGAAAATAAGCAAATCAAAAGAGAAAGAGTGGATTATCCTTTCTGTAAACCTTTGTTAAATCAAACATAAACAAAAAAGTCATGCAAGATAGTTGTGCAGTCTAATGAGCTTTTTTTTTTTTTAAAGAGAGAGGGACTGAGAGAGAGAGAAGGAGAATCAATTTTATTTAGTTTTTTCACATGGCTTTTGTTGCTCTGACATGATGCTGTGCTGAGATTCAAACCTGTGTCCTTGCACATGCCAGGCAAGTGCCATAACCACTTAGCCACCACTCCAGGCCCCAATTTAATGAGTTTTAAGGCAATACCTTCATAACCATCATTAGGGCCAAGAGATGAATCTGCCACTCATCCCTGGAAGCTCACCATGTGCCCCATCCAATCTCTTTCTGAAAAGTTAGCGTAGTTAATAATCACTTCTTTGAGCCCATTATAATTTTATTATTTGAGTGTGCATTCCTAATCACACTAGATAAGTCTTGTTCTTTTTTTTTAAAGAGAGGACAGTGTGTGTGTGTGTGTGTGTGTGTGTGAGAGAGAGAGAGAGAGAGAGAGAGAGAATCAATTTTTATTGAGTCTTTCACATGGCTTTCGATGCTCTGACACTAAGTTGTGTATGCGGTTGCTGGGATTTGAACCTGCGTACTTGTGCATGCCGGGCAAGCGCTGTAACTGCCGAGCCACCACTCCAGCCCCATAAGTCTTGTTCTTTAAAAAACAATTGGCATGTATCTTGAGTGTCCTTTAATACATGGGTTCCTCTCCCATCCCCCCCCCATTTTTTTATCATTTGACCTATAAAATTTTCCTTCAGTATGGGTACTGCTAATCACAAACTCATCGTACAGCTCAACTTGTTCTTCTCTGTAGTTTTGGAAAATTGGGAGCTTTCTTTATAGATTCAATTAGACTCAGATTCACTCCATTGAATAAGTGGCATTGAGTTCTTTCACTTAGGGGACACACTATCTGATTTTTTGCTCTCTTTTGGATGTTAACATCAGCCAATGCTCAGTGTCTCAATCATTAATTCATTGGGCATTACTAAGTAGTGATATCTAGTTCCATTGTTCCCCTTGCATTTATGTGCTGGAAAACTTAAAAACAAATGTTTACACTCATTTATTCTTTGATTACTCAGTGGTACAGTTCATTTGGAAATGTAGCATAAATGTTTAATTCTCTTCCTTTGCTAGTTTTCAAGATAATGGATTAATTCCTGTTATCCTCTGAAGGCAACCAATTATTTAAAAAAATAATTATAAATTCAAGGACTTGAGTTGGGCACAGTGGTGCACACCAATAATCCCAGCTGCTTGGAAGGCTGAGGCAGGAGGATCTCAAGTTCAAAGTCAGCCTCAACAAGGTAGCAATGCTCTAAGCAACTTAGCAAGACCCTGTCTCAAAATAAAAAATAAAAAGGGGCTGGGGAATCGGTTCAGTGGTTAAGCACCTCTGGGTTCAATTCCTGGCACCAAAGTAAAATAAAAAAATTCATGGACTTGAATATAAATTAATGGGCTTCTAGATTGACATTTGATCTACATTTTAGGTGTCCTTACTCTTCTGGATCCATGGATCAGTGCTTATGTTTAGGAATTTGGCAACCCACCTCCTTCCAAATCACCCAGAAAGGAAGCAGCTAAACTGTCTTTGGGCTGCTCCAAGACCAGTGAGAGAAAGTTGATTTTAATTTTGTATCTCTCTATTTTTATTCTAGCTGTAGTTTAGGGCTGGTATGGTATAAGGGGCTCTAGCTGAAGGACTTTGACAATTTATGTTTCCATTGTCAAAATCTTTGTCATTGTCACTGTGTGACAGATGCCATTAACCATCCCATTTGTCTACCCTTGCCATCCTGATTCTGTGAGCCCTTTTCTGCTTCCCGCATCTGTCTGTTCCTATGGCTTGGCAGTAGGAAGAGAGTGCCCCATACCATACCTGCACAAATAGTTCCTTTTTGCTTAATTGTTGGGGTTTTCACTAGAAATGAAGAGGTGGGCATTTTGATCATTTTATGTTCTTTCCCAAGGAAATGTGAGCTCTGAGAATGTTTTCCTTGTACGTTGCTTCTTTCAAGTTGGTTCTGTCCAGTTTTAGGGTAATCCTGTACTTGACTGCTCTGTGTTTAAGGTTTCCTGCAAAGGACAGTATTCCAGATTTGAGGTAAATGAAGAAAGGTATGTTCTTTTCAAGCTGGGTCCACTCACACACATGGCCCCGAGGCAGGTCATTCATGCCTCTCATTCTCTCGCCCCCAACTAGCAATGAGGTACTACTGTTAGAAACCAGGTACAGCTCCTTGCCAACTGCAGCTGCTAACTAACAAGTAGGTCATTAAGTATGGGCAATGATGGATATGACCAGATTGCCTTGCTGGTCTTTAAAAAAAAAAACACTCCTTACCAAACACCCGCTTCCCCCAGAATAAAAGAGAAAGCTCTTTTGATTTCTAAGTCTACAAATAAACATTTAGAATCCACAGATGATCCAAAACACACTCTCTACAGATTGAAAAAAAAAACAAATTTGTGTTTTACTTTCTTGTTCTTTGCTTGCTGTGGACATACCAGGCTTAAGTTACAAAATCACATATTCCCAACAGTAAATCTAATATTTTAACAATCTAAGGGGAATTGGTTTGTAAAATTTCAAAGCCTTATTCTCCTTGTGTAGCTGAGTCACATGGAAAATAAAAATGAATAAAAAATAGTAGTAAATGCTGATTTTCTATAGCCCACTAAGCAAAGTCTAAATTAAATGACTTTTCTTAAAGCTTTGGTGGTAGAGACCTAATTAATTAAAAACACAGGGTTAAACAATAGGTCATCCATCTTTACGTGAAGGACAGAATCCATATGACATTCCTCTGAGGATAAAGAAATGAGCATTTGCATGGTCCTAGATGATCCCAACTTGACAGGGCACCCTGGAGACTTTAAAATATCCCCTTTTTCCTGAGACATATGGACTCGACACCATTGTCATGCTTAATCTGAGCAACTGGGTTCCCATGTCTTCTATTTGTTTGTCTCCTGGCTTGAGGGCTGTGGCTGGGGCCTTGCGTGTTTGTATCAATTGGAGTCAGCTTTTGTTCGACTTTTAGATGAAGTAAGACAAAACCATAAACACGCTACAAAACGCCAGAATATAAAGGGGATTATTGGTGCCACAATTAGGGAACTAGGAGGTCATTATTTCATTTGTCCCTCTATCCTCCCAACCACATGCCTCTCTGTTAGCCTAGGAACAAAAGCAATTTAAAAATCAGACAGGCCTGAGTTTGTTTTAACAGGATCCCTCTTAAGTCTGGCATAGTTGGGGGGCATTTAATTGACAAATAAAGACTGTATTGGGGTCTCAGAATTCAGAGAAGCCTTGAAATAAACCAGTCCAGGTAACCAAAGAATGTGGGTATTGCGTTAAGCAAACCTCTAAGTTATGTTAGAAAATGCTCCTACCCAAGTACCTATTACCCTGGTTACCTTAATGTCCAGTTCCCCTATAACCACCTTTCAGAAGACTGGTACCTGGAGGGAACTGGTTTCTCCAGAAGCGAGTTGTCTGTTGCTGGAGGAATTTAACCACTGGGATTCAATAGTCCTCTGCCTGGTACAGTGCACCAAGGATTCGTTTATACCTGGAGTGGACACTTGAACAAGATAACACTCTCCAACTTTGAGACATGTGTCAGAATGCAGGCATGCGCGTTTAAAGGGAAAGTAAGTGTTGAAAGCCATAGCAAACTCCCTTCCAGGAAATGTATTTCTAGGGGTACGAGTGCCAAAGCACTGCTTTTGGAAACTAGGAGAACACAAGACAAGAAGCAAATGTGGTTCTTTTGGGTCCTTCCATTCCTCCCTGTATGTACAGCATCCATGAATCTTCTTGCCACTACCTTAAGTACGTATGTGGACTCTAACTGTTCCTTACCATCTTTACCATGCCCCTGGGCCTCTGGTTAAACACCTCTCATGATGGACAGACAGTTCTTGCAGAGAAAACAATTCCCTGTCACAGTCACACTTCTGAAATGAAGATTTTTCAGAAAGGCATTGGGCATTCAGGTATGGGGCGGTGGACATGAACCTATGTGAATCTGTTTTCTTCTATAACATGGATTTGCATAGAACAAGATGTTCAGACTCTAGTTTTTTTGGGGGAGGCCTGGTCAATTCTTATCTGATTACTGCATTATCCTCCCAAATGGTCTTTATACTTCTACCTTTGCCCCGACCCCCATGCTGATCTATCTTTCATATTGCAGTCAGAATAATGATTTAAAAACAGATTAGATATAGTTTATTCCACCCCCCTTCTTTTTTTTATTAGGTGGATATAGAGATACAATTGAGGGGGAAATATTATCAAACATTCAAGAACCAATGTAGTTATCCAGGGCTAATGCCATATCATGGGTGCCCAGCTTGGGTCCCCCCTGTTGCTGTTTCCTCCAGAAGAACCCCTGTTTAACTCAGGGACATCCTGTGGAGGGCAGAGATCTCCTTCAGAGATGATTCCCACTTATTCCCACCCTCCAGTCTCCTAGGTGTTCATTCTACATCCTCCCCCGCCATCCCCCACTCTATGTCTCCAAGTATCCTAGGGAGTCATCTTCCTGTTGCATTGAGAATCATACATTTTGAAGTTATTATTAGCTTAGCCGTCTAACCTACTGCTTCTCGATGTATTCTAGCTTCCATAAATGAGAGAAACCATTCAGCCCTGGAGTCTCTGAGATTGGGATACTTCACTTAGCATAATTCTTTCCATCTCCATCCATTTGATCTCAAAAGCCATAATATCTTCTTCTCTAATGGCCAAGTAGTATTCCACTGTATATATGTACCAAAGTTTTTGTATCCACTAGTCGAGTGAAGGGCATCTGGGTTGGTTCCATAGTCTAGCTATAGTAAATTGAGCTGCTATAAACATTGATGAAGCCACATCACTATAATATGCTGATTCTAACTCTTTTGCACCCCCTCCCCTTAATCTGTCCAATCACTCTAGCTCCTCACTATTCTGAAAATACAGGGCCTTTGCACTTGCTCTTCCCGAAGAATAAGACATTCTTCCCTCTGGTATTGACATGATTCACTTCCTTTCCTCAGGTGTCTGCTCAATTGCCCCTTATCAGGGAGGCCTCCCCGGGCCTCCCCTGTTTTCTATTCTCCCCTCTCAGTTTCAGTTGTCTGTGTACCATCTATCACTACACAACATACAGTATTTTTGTTTGTGTCTGTTTTTCTCACCCCTACCTGCCACCAGGAGAGCGTGGGTTGCGTGAGAATTTTGTTTTGATCATTGTGAGGTCTATCTCTGGCACCTAAAATGTTTCTGTCTTACATTTCCTGTAATGAGTGTGCAGGAGATTTATGGGACATACTTTTAGAAGCAACTCCTGTGAGGAATAGGATTAGGCAGAAGTAGATGGAGAACCGATAGGTAATTGTGACAGTCCTCAGCCTCAGGGCTGGGCTGGCCTTTGGGTTCCCTAATTGAGGTGAGAGGAGGATTTTACACCCCAAAAATGAGCAGCTGCTGGATACAGGCTGCCTCCTGGAGTTGGGGCATAGCCTTGGACCAAAGCAACTTTCAGTCTGCTAAGCGTGGTTCTTGGAGAGGGACTCAGCTCCAAACCTCTGGTGGCAGTAAGTGCAACACTCCTGAAGGAGGACTGTGGGTCCTCTTCTGTAGCATCCTCTACAAGGACTTCACAAAATATTTGTTGAATGCATAGGGGTTGAAAGCCTGAATGCCATCCTGGTCTGATGTTTTCCTTTCCTGTCTCCAAATAATTGTCCTCAGAGGCTGGGGTAGGAGTGACCATACCACCTGTCTGCTGTTCTTAAAAATATTCACGATTCTTTTTTTTTTTCTGGGAGGTGCATTTTTTTCCCTCCCTTATCTTTCTAATTTATGACCTGACTCTCTTAATACAATCTATAAAAACATCCTGAGCATTCTTTTCCTGGGAGGGTGTTCTTTCTCTTGCAGAAGGTTTTGCTGGGTTCTGACCCTGTTCCTTCGGTATACTTTGGGTGTTTTTCTCAGCTTCCGCTTTTCCTTTCTCTGACCTGTTTCTTTTCCATCAACTGTGGATTCTTACCTGCGATTCACATTTGATTGCATTTGTTGTTTACTCTTTGACGGTAGCGGAGGTAGGGCCTTGACAGCTGCCAATGAGAAAAGGTCTGGGTTAGGAAGAGTCTTACGGATCACACTGCGGATGGTCCAAAGAAATGAGCGTGCAATTTGCAGTCATGCTGGCATGACCAATCTGCGCATGTGTGTTTGTGAGTATGCATGTGTGATTGTGTGTGTGTATTATGGTTTGGATGTGAGTTATCCTCCAAAAGTTCATGTGGGAGACAATGCAAGAAGGTTTAGAGGTAAAATGATTGGGTTATGAGAACCTTAACCCAATCAATGTCTTAATCCCCTGATTTGGAGTTGCAATACTTATGTCCAACAAAGTAAATTTCAACCATAAAGTAATCAGAAGAGATAAAGAAGGTACAATACAACAGGAAAATACAACCACAGTATATATCTATGCTCCCAACACCAGTGAAAACATTCAGAATTCTAACATAGGTTATCCACTCCCGAGACATGATAGTTTTAATGGAAAATATTTTGGGGTAAGATCTATGGGCTGTGTAGCTCTGAAGCAGTCTGCTTTGTTTCTGGTGGTCTTAATGAAGTAAGCAAACCACTCACCCGTTAGTCTTGTAATTGTACCACACACAGATTCTGGTACTTTCCCAAGGAGGTTGCCCCGCCTTTCTTCGTCTTGGAATAAAGCGTTACTTACCACTGTGAACATCTTTCACTGGGTTCATGAACAATGTAGCGGAACTGAGTAATAAACAGAGTGCTGTCAAATATATATCTTCCCATAATAGATCCTATACCTTAAAATGCCTACAGGGAATCACTTTTTAAAGTCTATAACATGCAGTAGTTTTGATACGACTGGTTGAGCCATGCAGAAATGATTAAAAAAAGAGTAATAAATTCAGATTTTACACCAGGCACCAAGCATTAAGCCAAAATGAAACTACCATACTCAAATCTTCTACAGCTTTGAGCTAATTAGACCTACATTTCCAAATGGCATGAGCATCATGCAATGCGGCAATTGTTATAATAACTATATTCTCATCGAGTGCCGGGTGGTGATTTACGCCAGCAGTGCCTGCCAGGGCTAATGGACGTTCTAGGAGGGAATCTCTGGGGGCTCTGGAACAAGAATGGAAACTTTGCCCCTGGGCATCTCTCCCCACTGGAGTCCTGGTGATTGTACTGATTGTCTGGCAGTGCAGAAATACAGCCCAGGGGTCAGTAATGTGCCTGTGAATTTTAATTATCATCGAAACACAGTGTTTCAGATAATGGCTGAGCTTTATACAGATTTGAGAAGTGACAGTTTATACTGCTTCTTGGGGTGATTGGGAGGATCAAGCATGACTGTGTCTATTAAATTCTTGCCAGAGTGTCTAGCACATAGTAAGCACTCAATAAATGGTAGCTCTTGTTTTCCTTTTTAAAAAATGGTCCACATGTGGCTTGGAATATATGGTTGGTACTAGACTGATTTTGGCCCCTAAAGGAGAGATTATTTCAACTGATGCTGGGTGGTTGGAGATTTTTTTCTTTTTTTTAATGTTTGGGATTTCCCAAGAAATTACATAAGCAAAGGTAATCTAGGGTCTCTGCTGATCCTGGCTAATGTTCCACATGTGTAAATATGCTTAGCTCTCGCCTGAAAAAATTCAGGCTTGACTCAATGGAAAGTGACCTGGCCCCATTCCTCCTTCCTGAAGACAACATGCTGTGCTAGGGGAAGAGGGCCAAATTTACCTGCAAAGGAGGTGTCAAGGGGCGCTGAGCCTTTCCTGTTGAGCCAGGCACATTGGAAGCTGAGTGGGATGAGAAGAGGGCATTCCCAGGAATACCACCCAGAGACATGATCCAAGGAAGAGCTCCAGTGGACCAGCTTCCTGGAAACTGGATTGCTGTAAGATGATGTGGATAATGTTAGTGTGCTATTCATATTTTCTGAACTTTTTCTCAAGTTCATTATTAAGATCTTAAAATGAAACTCACATGTAATGAATGCTGCCTCTCCGCCAAGATCGAGGGCATTTATAGGTGCGATCTTTTCTAATCCTCTCAACAACCTTGTAAGGTGGATATTATTAGCCTTGCTTTCTGGGACAAGGAGACAGATTTGTTGTGGTTATGTGGTGCAGCCATTAGGTTATCAGGTTAGCAGGGAGACAGGAGCATAACCTAGTTCTGCGTGACTTCGAGAGCCACAATTGTGCCACTGTCCCCAGGTTGCCTGCTGTGAAGATGGGTTCGCCTGAGCTTGCAGTGTATGACCTCACGCTTTTTGGCTACCAGTCAAGGAATGAATCAGTCCTCCCAGCAGCTTGATTGATCCTCTGCCTCACGCGCAGCTCCCTGCTAGAGTGGCACATAAATAAAAATTGAGAGGCGCGATCCCTGGTTTCCAAAAGGGGCTCGTTTTAAGCACTGGTGAGCAGTACCACACAGCCTGCCTTGAAGCACCTGCTTACAGCACCTGCTTCTCGTATCCCATCCCCAGCATCTCTGATTCTGTCCTGCACTTTTCCCTGGGCATTCTGGACATGGTCTTGGAATCTTCAATACAGCACCTGGGGAGTCACAAACCTTGGGTTTAGTTATCACTTCTCCTCTAAGGTCTGCTGTCGAGAGGAGCAGGAGGTTAGCAGGAGGCTAACCCCTAGAGGGGTTAGCAATGGCTTTATGGGAGTGATGGCTTCAAGCCCAGCACTGAAGGAGGTGGAGGGTTTAGGTGGTGGAGCTGCATGAAAGGAGTATTTTCCAGACAGAAAGAAGTGCATTAATAAAGTCCCTGAGTTGAGAGGGCGGGAACAGCCTCCTGGGAACAGAGAAGGAGTAACTTTCCTAATATGGATGCTCTTGGGGCAGGAAGAGATTTTTTTTGGACTTGCTTTTGACCTATTTTTTGAGTGTAGTCTATCTCAGAGATAATAAGATAGTGAGAATATTCACTCCCATTTATTGAGGTTATCGTGCTAGTCATACTGCTTACTGTGTGCGGGCGTTCTCTTACTTTATCCTCAGAACAGCCCTGAAAAGTAGGAATTGGTATTCCCAATGTATAGTGCAGCATAATGAAAACAGAGGGAGCAGGTTATATAGTGAGTCACACAGCTGGTAGGGAAGATTGCCAAAATTCAAAACCATCTTACAGACTTTACCAAATAATATTTGGTGTATATCTTCCCAGCAGGTAGCTTGTCTGCACATGTGTATACACACATGCCCTTATTTTTTTATTAAGAAATTTCATTATTGTACAGTCAAAAGTGCATCCAAAGTGACAATATGATTTGCATATATTCTTAAATCAGATTTGCCCCCTGGATTCCTCCCTATTCTCCTTCCCTTTCCCCTCCCCCACCTGCCCCCTCATCCCTCTTCCTGATACATATCTATGATTGCTCTAGATTATAAAACACATGCACTTATAAACTCACAATGCACATACTATTCACATACAGTCTCACGATGCAGAAATAAATTCCATGCATATGTATGCCCTTGCATACACACACTATGCACACACACATATTCCCACACTCATACCACATGCACAAATGCAAGCACACAGACCATATACACCCCATCCTTTTGGGAAGAGTCACTGATCTTGGATCCCAGAGGTAAGCAGATGATACAAAGCAGGCCAATCAGATTTTTTCTCCCAGCGTTTGGATCTTAAACAGTGACACAGAGTCAGAAGGAAGTGGACTAGTCAAGTAGATGCTTTCTTGAGATAACATCAATGAGTGACTGATACCTCTTAGCTACCTTGTTCTTGCCCTTCTTGTGCTTGGTCAACCAAACTCTCCCTTTTATTCTGCAAGCTCCAGGGTAGACTTCCAATAATTGCTTCACCCCTCCTAAGTCAATTTCTGTTGCTTACCACCAAAGAGCCCTAATTGATATAAATCATCTCTTCTTTAGCCAGTACGAGTTATTGCAGTGCTGGGATCCACTCCAGTGAGAATTGTGGCCAGTGAAATGCTAAAGGCAAGGAAGGAGCGTTTTGTTCTTTGTTACAACACTGTGCATGGGGTAGGGTCATGATGTAATGGAGGCTGATATACGAGGGCCTTCTAGAATTTATAGTAATAAACCATTTACAGAGGGGGGCCAGGACAGATTGACCTTATTCTGAATCCATGAATTATGAAGTCTGGTCTGATGTTAATTTTCTCACTTGTAGTTTGCCTTATATTCTCCTCACCCCTTCCTTTCTGGTACTAATATGGTGGCGATATAATGTATGGCTCTTTCTTCCTTCAGGTCTTCAGAAGGTATTTATTGGAGCACTCCACATAATGGTAGATACTCTGGGGAATACAGAAGTAGCTCAAAGTATGGAGACAAATTTAGAGCTGCAAGATATATTTAAAATAGTGTAGTTGGACCCTTCTTGTTTTTATAGAGGAGGAAACAGAAGCTCAGGGTAATTCTGTGATTTGTGTAGGATTATAGAACATTGTGGTAAGTTTGTGATCACATAGGACTTGAACTGCTAGGTCAGTGATGCTTGTGGTTCCTGAAAAGACTCTTAGAATCCAAAATGAGAGATGGAGCACACTCAGAAAAAACACTTGGCAAGCCCAGTGCCATCTTCTTTCTCAACTGATTAGTTCTGTAGAAACCAAATGACCCAAACGCAAAATTAATGGCTTTTTAGCCTAAGCTTAAAGCTTGATGCTTCTCCAAGTCATTCCATAACATCACTACTTATCTCTTTCATTCTTGAGATTATGGAAGGTGACAATGGCAGGATCTGTTGAGTTAAATAAAGTAGGAATACCTGCCTGACACCATAGGCACGGAGAACACCAGTAGATAGAATGAGAGACAGGTGTAGTAGACAAGGTGACCTTTAATGTGCTAATTCTGCCCCAAAGAAAAATGTAGATAGCAAACTCTTGCCATCTCATCAATCAGACGGAGACCCTAGCTTCGTTATATCTGTCTGTCTGTATTATACATGTGTGTAGGTATGCGGTGCTAGGGATAAAACGCGTGGCCTTGCACGTGCCAGGCAAGTGCTGTGCTGCTGAGCTTCATGCTCAGTCCAAGACACTAGCTTTCCAATACCACGATAGTTTTGGTGATCTCTGCAGCGTGATGCAATGGACAGTAGTTGTTTCTTGAAACTCCATTTGTCCTTGACTTCCGTGACACCACGATGGCTTGATTTTCTTATTTCTGGTCATTTCTTTCTGACATGTGCTTTGTGGGGTTTTCTTCATTCACAGTTCCTTTAATCATGGTGTCCCTTTGATATGTGTTCCTTTTTGGTCCTTGAGTGCCTCTTGTTCAGCCTTCTTATGGTGGCCATCTGCTGTTTGACCCCCTCATTCATTCCACCTTTCTTTTAGTAGAAGAAACAGAAACAAAGAAACCTGTGCCACTCTTAGATAGATATGGTTCTGGTGTGCTGGTGAATGTTTAGCAACCAGCATGGGAGGTGTGGTGGGAAAGACATAATTTGTAGGATTTCATTGTCATAAATACTCCCATTGTGACCAAAGCATATTAATTCAATATGCATTCACTGAGCACCTACTATAAGCCAGCAGGTATTGTTTTAGAGACAAGGAATCCACAAGTTAAACAGAACCAGGGATTTCACATGCTCATGAATTTCATTTTGTAGATGTTCAGGTAGACAATAACCATATAATTATATGCATAATTAGTAAGATAATATCAGATAGTGATAAGTGCTATAAAAATAAAAAATAAAGATGTCTTAGGTGAAATAAGGTAGGGAGCTATCTTGGAGTGGTTGGGGGAGGCTTCTCTGAGAAAATGACATTCAAGTCAAGACCCAAATGACAAGAAGACCATGGAAGAGTGGGGGGAGGAGCCCAAACTTGCAGTGCTACCAAGATTGCTTGCTGGATTTGTTGGAAGGGGGCAGTCCTTTTTCTTGGAGCCTCCTAAACTTGTAAGATGTCAGGCTGGAGGTGCTGGTGGTCATTCCTCCACCTCGAAGGGAGAGAAACACTGAGATAAGAGATGGAGAGAAACTGATTCCTGGTGGCAACATCTGGACATCCTTAGCCAGCTGTGTTTAAAGCCAGCACATTCCTATGTTCTTTACATACATCAGACAATAACACCTTCCCCCTTTTCGGTTAAGATAGTTTGGACCTTAACTAATGTTCCAGTTCTCTCCCCACCCTACATATCTGTGGCTTCAAATGCTATTTATATGTGAGTGACCCCAAATCTCTCTCTAGCTAGATTAGTTCTGATTCTTGACACCATACACACATGTGCAGCCACCAGATAGGCATCGTCTCCTGCAGTGTTTGGAGATACCACAGATAGAACGTGTATACATTTTTTTTTAAGGGCTGAGGACTGAACTCGGGGCCTTGCACTTGCGCATGCTACGCAAGCGCTCTGGCACTGAGCTGAATCCCCAACCCCACATGCATACATTTTAACTCATCATCTTTCCTCCTCATATTGCTCATGATGGTCTATTTCTACTCACCAAGCCCAGCCAAAACCCTGGGAGGTCATTCTCTCCTTCATCACCCTCCACCTTCTGAACAATTAACCACTAGATGTCATGGAATAGAGCTTGGGAATATATCAGAAACACAACCTGTTCTCCCTGTCCCCACCTCCCTGTTCTCCTCTGGATCACCATAGCTCTGCCCCTGGTTCTCTGAATTCGGTCTTCCTCCTCTCTAGTTTTAGTTTCCACCAGGTGGCCAGAATAACTACTGTTTTTATGCTAAGAAGTTTTAATGGTATCAGTCAGACTTCTCCAGAGAAAGAGAACTAATACGGATATATGTGTATTGTGTATCATATATGTGCATATTTATAATGTACATAAAAGATTTATTTGGGGGAATTGGCTCTGATCAGTTGGTAGATCTAGTTGGTAGACTAGAATTTCCTGCAGGATTTCCATGGTATAAGGTTGAGCCAGAATTTTTTTTTTTTTTTGTGTGTGTGTAGTAGGGGGTATAGTCTTTGCTCTTATAGCCTTCAACTGATTGAATGAGGCCCACTTATATTATAAAAGATGAATTTCACTGGGTGTAGTAGTGCCTACCTGTAATCCCAGTGGCTCAGGAGGCTGAGGCAGGATTTGAATTGCAAGTTCAAAACCAGCCTCAGCAACTTAGGCCCTAAGTAACTTAGTAAGAGCCTGTCTCAAAATTAAAAATAATCATCATAAAAATAAATAAATAAAAAGATGATAATAAAAGATGATTTTCTTAAAGTCAGTCAGTCATCCATGTGGTAAAAATGAGTACTATCGGAGTGAAATTTTTGGTTCAGTTTTCAGTGTTGGGGAGTGGGGTGATGTAAAATGTATTTTTAACTTGGAGGCCCCTGGTAAGGAACAGGGTCAGTATTCACCCTGGTGACATGTGACAAGTAACTCTTTCTTCCTTCTTATTACCATTGACAGTGCCACTTAGTCGGTTTCTTTATAATCCAGGCTCCCCAAATCCACTGGCTATGGAGTAATGAAAGGATAAGGCTGGGAGGGGGCAAACAAGGGTGTGGAATCCCATTTCAACACCCCAGGCCCCCTCCTCCCCATCAGTTCCTCCTCTCCCATCCCTGGAGTCCCTCTTTGCAATTTGTTCGACTCTCTGTTGCCTGTACTGCAGGGACAGCAGAAGCCTGAAGTCAGATGTAGGGTCAGGCACCCCACAGAGCGGATGGCAGTAGCAGAAGTGTACTTTAATAACTCTCAGCTCTTGAGCAGCACTGGGAACCAAACTCGAGATTTCTAGTGCCGTTTCTCCCTGGCTTCTTGGCCCGAGGGGAGAACTGACTGATAGCTTTGAATATCCATCAACAAATAATAAATAATAATCATAACCTGCCTGCTGCGGGGTTGTCAGAGCCAGGCAGGCTGGGGTTGCGGATGCTTCTTGCTTCTTAATACAACCTCAAAGTCAATTTTAAGCTGAAATCAGAGCAGCTTCACACGACACGAATTCCTTCCTGCTACCATTCTCCAGTCTGATATGCAGGGTCAGGACCCATTGAGGTGATATTCTGGCACAAGTGGTGTGTCTGTGGTCCCCATGGATCCCCAGGACTGGATCCCTGAGGTCTCTTTCCTCGATGAACCTGTCTCTGGTACCTTGCTCCTCTTCCCTCCCAGGTTATGGTTTGAAATAGACCCAAGCTGTGTGAATGAACCTTTGGGTAAGGGAGGGTGCCCCAGAGAGCATGCCCCCTAACAGTGAAGTCCTGGGCTTTGACATCAGAGCCCCTGGGTTTGAATTTGAATTTCTCCTCTTTCAGGTTTGTGTGCCCGCACAGACTTGAGGACATTACTGAGCTTCTCTGAGCCTCAGTTCCTCATCCAGGAAGCAGAGATGACAATAATACAGGTCATTATCATAGGTAACACTTATTCAGAGCTTATTATGTTCAAGGCAGAGTTCTAAGTGGTTTACCTGTCCTTATGTCCTTGAACCCTAGGGACACCCCCCCTAGGGACATAAAGCAACTCTCTTTGCTTACATATGTGGACATCTGGCAGAAAGAGATTAGGAGCCTGGAGCAGGCCTGCCATAAAGACATCAGTCTGGGATTATAGATGGGACTCTTCCCTAATCTAGTCCAAACCTGTGCTCCAGATCACCTGGACACTGAGTGGTGGTGGCCACAGATATATTCCACCCAGGGTGAGGGACAGGGGAAATTTCCTTTTAGGAGTTTGATTAGCTTAAAGTAAACATTTTTAGTCTCTAATTTTTCTGGTCCAGGAGGATCAGTGATACAAGTAGTTATCCTAACACTACCCAAGGCCCTGGAGAGCATTTACCACCCCACTCTCCCAACAGCACCGGCTCCATACCTGAAAGGTAGGTGTAGCCTTTGCCTGTCCCAAACGCCAGCTCAAGTACGAGAGAGACTGTGCACACCACTCACTCTACACATTGAAGTTTATTCTCCCTGTCTGGAGAGCTTTAAAGATCACTGGCATGATGATGAGACTGTCGTATAAGGAACCTGGCTCTCCAGCCTTTTCTCTGCCTTCCATGTAAACAGAAGTCTGTCTCTTGCAATTGTGTTTTAAACTGCAAATGCTCTTGACTGGGGAAATCTTTAAGACATCAGCTCCTTGGGGCGCCTTCATTTATCCTGTCTTGACTTTCAATTTTAAGGAGCCTGGCCATCCCAAGCCCCGCAGGAGAAGATGGAGTCTGGGTGCCACTCCCCAAGTTTGCCCTGGGCCAGTGCCCCGGGCTGACGTGGACCGAGGACTTTGTGTGGAGTCTTATCCCGGGCTGTGGCTGGGAGATGTCATTTCTTTCTTCTCCTGTGGTCTATGACCAAGGGACCCTCCTGTATTCTGAACAAGCTGGAATCTAGCCTGGGGATCTTGCATTTACTGTTTCCACAGGCTGCCTGCTACCCTGTGGCTCATTCCTGAGCCTCCCAGAGATGAATAATTTAGCTGGGGTAGGAATAAAAGTCCCAGCACTCACATCTCACTTCATTTAGGATTCACATTTGGCTGCTAGAGTTAGAAGGGATGGGGAGAGTGACTGGGAGAGACTGTAAACCCACGATATGTCACAGCTTTTATGGCCTCTCTCATAAAGGAAGGTTGCCAGTGCCAGGCACGAAATGGCCAAAGCCCCAACAGTAGGAAGCACATTCCAGTAGGACTTCTGGAAAATGGCTCAGCCGCACTCACCCCTAATCCAATTGAATGATTCTGTGTTGATAGCATTATGAATTTATTTGCTGGTTAGGAGAAAAGCCACCACACCACAAGGGTTCCTGCAGGTGTACTCAAAACGGGGAGCCACCTTCCTTCTCTCCATCCTCCCTTCCCTGCATCCCTCAAGCTCAGGTCTTTCTCGTGAGAATGTGGCCTCAGAGCAGGGACCAAGGAGCAGGGTGACAGTGCTAAGTTCTCAACAGGCCAGCTGGGGCGGGGAGCAGGGTGGCGAGGGAACAACCTCTGGTGTGAGGCTTTGTTTGCACGGCGGCATTATCTCCTATTTCTCAGACCAGCAGAATCGCCAAGCTGTAAACCGCACACCTTACAAATCAGCATCCCCTGACGTGGCTGGAGCGTTCATTACCAGCTGTAAAGGTACCCCAGCAAGAAAGGTTGCTGTTCTGTAGCCCAATTTTCCATCGCAATAACCCAATTAACTGGTGTGTGTGTTTGTTTTACAAAGCTCCAAGCTACCATAAACCATACAGATACGCGGGCTGCAGAAAGCTCCGTAATTAGGACAAGGTGTACAAATTAAACTACTCTTTTTAAACTTCAAACCAGCTAACTTCTGACATACTGTACTGCTGGGGCTTCTGGGACTGAACCCAATTAACATCTTAGTATTTTATAAGCATCGTTTTAATTGCATTTGTATGCAATCTTCTCTCCCAGTGCCTTTCAAGGTGCTAGCCCATGTTCAGCTTTTATTACTTTGGTGATTTAAATCTTCTCTCTCTGAGGTTCCCGTTATAATGACTGCTGCTACTTCAAATGCTGGTCCCACATAAAACTCGTCTCCTGGAAGAATTATGCTTTAAAACAGTTACATTTAACTTTATTATTACATTTTTAATTTTTTTCTCTGTTTGAACATTATGCCCTTAAACGTTTTATCAACCTGTCAGCTCCTGGAATGTGGGGAAAGAGAGATTCTCTGTAGGAACTGGGATGATGGTTTTTTATTTTTTCTTCTCCTCTGCTCAGCTTTGGTCTGGATTAAAGATGTTTGGTACCATTGCATGCCGTGATGAAGAGGGGGGATTTGAAGGCATAGTTTGGGGGTATTTTAGTTTTCACATAAGTTTTGCAGCATTTCAGGGCTGAGACTGGGTACTTTCTTCCTGTGTAAAAATTTAATGGGATATCCCCCCAAATACAGATATTAAGAAAATACTATTTTAATGTAATATTTCAATAAATAAATAAAATTGCTAAACTATGATCCAAGATGAATTGCCTTCTTTTGTTAATAAAATCTTTTTTAGTGCCACAACTGGGTTACGGTGAATAGAACAAATAGAGTTTAATGCAAATTTAGGGTCTTCTTTGATGTTTATTTAAAATAAGGATATTTTATTCATCATGAGATTTTTCAGCATTCCTTTCTACTTCTTAAAATATGTATTAAAATATTGTCTTGATTTCTGAGTTTTCGGTACCCCTTTGAATTTTGCACCCTGACGACTGACTCCCAGCCACCCCCAAACCCACCTGTCTAGGCTCTGTTGTCTAAGTCCAAAATGACTTTAAAAGGGATTCAAATATATGAAGAAGTTCTGAAGGACATTTTTCATCCAGTGAATAAAAAAATATAGGAGAAACTCCCAGCCCACGTGTGTTTCTTTCTGTGTACATGTAAGCACAGCATCTGCTAAGAAGTACCCGAACCCACGGTGACAACTGAGTTTATGAGAACAACCAAATGGCATACTCCTTCTTCATCACCCTATACCACAAAGCAAAGTGTTTCCATAATGTCCTTTTGATGCCACTTATTGCAAGAAGGAGTTAGGAAAAATGAGTACTAATGTTGTGCTCAATTAGGATTTCGGTTATCTGGATAAAAACGTACAGTATTGAACAGGCAGTGAGATCCTCCTGGAATATTTTAAACCTTTTTGCTTGATTGAGTGTCTTGTCAAACAAAACTGGCAGCCTCTCTCCCAGAGCTGCCTGAATCTATGCAGATATGATTTCTATCATGCTTTTATTATGTGTAGTCTGTAATAAGGATGAGCACATATAAATCATCTCCGGGTGGTAGTTAGAATGCAATACTCAAAGGAGAAAGACGTTTCTGCTTTCAGGTGTCTAGCGATGTCAGATATTACATAGCAAGTCTCCCTTGAACTGCACAATCTTCAATTCCATTCAAGCCCATCTGTGGATGAATGCGACTTTCATATCTTTCTTTGCAAGAATCACTAGCGAGATAAGAATTGTGTCACTAAGACCAGGGCTCCACTTCTTTTTGGCTAGTCTGAAATCAAAGTTGCAATTGAAAAGAGAATATTTCCATAGTTTGATTCAAAAGGCTGGCATTGAGGGGAGGTGGGGACCTCCAGTTTTGGGTCTGTTTTGCCCTAATTGGGCACAGGTCTTGCAGTGGGGTGGTATTGAAACTGATGCTCTGAATCCACCATAAGAAGCAATTGTTCTTCTAGTGGCCTTTCAAAGGGTCATTCTCTTCCCTGAATTAGAAACAGAGTCATCAATATCTTAATCTCCTCTCCATGACACAAAAGGTGATTTGGTAGGAAACAAAAACAAAGCTGTAATGCAAATCCCAAGTTGAGGCTACTTATATCATTAAAAGATACTGAGCGGGCTGGAGAGGTGGCTTAGCAGTTACAGTGATTGCTTGACATGCGTGAGGACACTGTTTCAAACCCCAGCACCGTGTACACAAAGAAGTGTCAGAGCAACGAAAGCCACCTGAAAAACTAAATAAAATCGATTCTCTCTTTCTCTCTCTCACGTCCCTCTCTCTCTTAAAAAAAAAATACTGAGCAATAAGCATCTCTTTGTACTATCTCATTTGATCTTAAATAGAATACAGCAGTTTACTATTCTATTACTATTATTTAGTATTCTATTACTACTATTAAAATACCCATCATACAGATAAGAAGAACTAGGCAAGTTAAGTAATAAGCCTGTGGTCACAGATTTAGTAAGTGATGGTCCAGAACTGAAGTCCACACACACCTGATTAGACCTCTCATCTACTCTGTTTTCACTGATTCTGTGGCCTTGGACTGCTTCATTTCTCAGACCTCAGCAGGACCAGCCCAAGAATGATTTAGCAGGCTTAGAAATCTAAGCCAGCTGGTACTCAGGATCTTGGCATCCCTCCTCAGTCTCTGTTAAGAGGTGGTGCACAGGAATTCTTTGGGTTGTCGTGTATGTGTGTCTAAATGGGGCATGTTGTCTTCAGGACCCCAGTTCCCTGGATTGGGATTTTTTTTTTCTTTTCTTTCCAGTGTCGTCCCTCCTCTCTCTCAGGAGCCTTGGATTGGATGAATGTAAGTGTGCTAGACCAGTAGACCAGTGGTCAAGCCCTATGTGCAGCTAAAGGAAACTGATGGCTGAGAACCTTGTGCAGGGGTGAGTTTGTCCGTGGCCCAGATGCCTCAAGGGTCTGAGGGGCTCTGGACGGTGACATTTCAGTTGCAGGCAGGGAAGCTATGTGTTTCACAATGAGTGCCTGGCATTGTTGCTCACTGAAGAAAATCACTAAGTCCACTCCTGTTGCAAAGGAAGAGTCTGATCAAAGTGTTCCCACCGAGTGGCTATGGATTTGAGTCAATATGGATATGTGAGACTGTCCTTCATTGAGGGCATTTTAGCCTTTGGGAGTGGGAGATCTATAGGGATGAGGGACTTTTCCCAACCCCTATCACGATGCTCAGTAGAGTAACTCCTTTGCTGTGATAGGAGGAGGTGAGAGGTGAGACCTGGTGTGCCCCCAAAATAGGAGAAGTTAGATAAGGGAGGAGGCTGAGGAAGCTCAAAGAACAGGAAAGACAAAAGGCCGGAAGAGAGGAGCCTTTCAGGACAAGAGTCTTTTTTAATGGGACAGAGGGGGAATGGCTGTCTGAACACAAACCCAGGAAGTTGCTGGGATATGTGCTATCTTCTTCCTTATCTGCAGGCTACTCCGGCTAGATAAGGGGTGTCACTGTAATTTGTCACTTTTGGCTGCTGTGGCCTGAGCGTCTGTGTACAGGCCTCCCTGGGCTTTCTCAGAGATTCCAATGGCTGCTGCAAAAGAATCAGACCTTGGGAATTGAGCTTCTGAGAGCTGAGATCCAGCTGGTAGGGTACATGACTCTCCATAGCCTGATGAAAAAACAAAAAACAATGTCCTATGAAAGTCCCAAGATTGCAAGTTCGGTCCCATCATGGTCTCTTCCTGGCCTTAGAATTTTAATTTCTTTGCATCTAACCTGTGGGTGGTTATTTCTTGCCAAACTGCTTTCCAGGAGTGTCAAAGTGATCCAATCTTCATAATAATGCTTTGAAAGCTGTGTGGCCTACGTAGGCATAAGTCATTGCTGTGATTGAAGGTAGCAACATAAACTGAGAAGAGGTCAGCTGGTCTACCTCTTTATCTCCCAACAAGGTCATTTTCCCTTAAGCCCCTGATCCTAGGACTTTCAGTTCCTACTCTGAGATCCCTAGATGGGGACATTCCATAGCCTCGTTCACTCTCTTGGTCAGGGTGTCCTTTTTCACACTTATGCTAAATTTTGTTGTTGCAGTGGGTGCCCGTACCTTTCTTTACTACTGATACAAATGGAAAAAGATTGAGACTAGATTTTCCCCATTGGCATGTCCCTTTATATTCTGAAAGATCACTCACGGTGACTCCGCTGAGTTCTTCCCTTAGAGCAGAAGCCCCTGCTTCAATGGGTCTCTTCACTTCACTTCTAAACTTCATTTTCTTTCTTTCAAAATCTTCTTTGTGGATGTTGATATTCCAAGCTCTCATCTTCTACCATGTCATGTAGCTTAGGGATGAGGAGGACCAATCTCACCCTCTTTGGGGACAGAGGAGGTGTGGCTGAGAAGTTCCTATGGCCAGCACTTGGAGAAGGAGGAGGGATGGGCCATGTGGGGCCACCATGTTGCTGATTGTTCACCTATGAGAGTCCTAGTGGCAGTCCCAGGCCAGATTTAGCTCTGCTCTTGGCAGCTGGAAGCCTGTGACAGATGATATTTACTGAGCAGATTAACTTTTCTAGCTTGATGAAGATAGGCTCAGGAGCATGGCCCAGATAGGCTAAAGTCAGGGTATGCTGACATCTGCATGCAGAAGCCACTTAATATGTGACTCTGTGACTGCTGAGATGGCAGTCTGAGGTTAGCAAAGAAAATAAAAAGCTAGAGAAATGGAGTTTTGGGGTGCTGGTTCTACTTTTGACAAGCAGTGTGAGTTGGACAATTTTCTAGGCCTCTCTGAGCTTCAGCTTCCTGATCTGTAAAATGAGGACAGTATCTATTTTACTAGATAGCTTTTGAGGACCAGAAGAGTTAATGGATATGATAATATGGAGGACAGTTTTAATTTGCAATTTCTGTGAGATTATTAATTATTATTATCATTTGCTTCACTAGATAAATATCTCATTGGGCAGCAAGAATTGGAAGCAAAATTCTTAAAACTCTAAATGGTGAAAAAAGACCTTGGGGCAGGACTCCCATTCAGTTCCCATAACCCCCACCAAGCAGAGGCTCTGGAGCTTGGAGAAGTCTCCTTCCTGGCTGGGGTGGGCTATTGGAGGAGCCCAGGCCACAGGGTGCTGAACAACAATTTAACTGGCATTTTGATTGTTACCTTGGACTGGTCAAGGGCCTGAGGTCCTGGAGACTCTCAGAGCCTACAAAAGTGAACTTGACACTTGACTTGTATTCAGGAAACTTCTGGGATTAAATCATTTCTTTATTCAACAAGCATTTATTGTGCCACGAGTTTCCTGCATTTGGCTACCAAATTGTATGTGTTTGTGTAATTTTTTTTCCCATGGGAAAAGTGTTTGTACCTTTGATCAAATTTTCAGAGGGGCCAAGATCTGTCCAGAAACCATAGCCTGGTAGGAAAAGCAAACCATTTACATGAAATGGTAGCTGTAAGGCACAAGTGTTTCATGGAGAATGTATTGTGGAGATATTGAGAGGGAGTGGTGATGCTTGTCAGCTGAGATGCGTGGTGAAGACTGCCGGGAGAAGGATGTATTTGTCCTCATCCTTAACACATGGAAGGCTGAAGTTCGGTGTCTTGTTACTGTATAACTTCTGGAGCCATTCCTATCATAGTCTGTGTGAATAGTGCTACGTGCAGTTGAGCAGTACAGAGCTTATATAGCTCTACAGGATGATCCTGGCTTGGTTAGCGGGGACAGAAGCCATCCTTGTGAGTTACGAATTTCTTGAGCAAATTTTCCCAAGTTCTCTTTTATATATTATACCAGTGGAAGAGAAAAAGGAATAGGAACACCAAAGAAAAACTCAATAATAACACTGCTTGGGGAGCAACTTCAGTGTGCAGATATTATCTATGTTTTTATTTTTCCACTTCATTGGTTGGAATCTTCATGTGCCTTATTCAAGGACACTGAGACTCTTAATGTCACCTTTTGGATTATGCCAAACCCCAGATACTTACTCAGCTCAAAGGTGGCCAGTTCTTACTGAACACCCACTGACTTGTAGCGTGGTCAGTCTTCGGGTGGTTTGGTCTCTCACTGGACCCTGCTGCCACTGGTAAAGCGTAACCTGCAGTTGTTGAGTGAGGATCAAGCTTGGGTCCTGTCAAGTTTGCAGCACCATCTCACACTCTCTTGGCTTGCTCCGATGTGCTCATCTGTCTTCCAGGGATGAAGTTGTCAACAGTATTATTGGTTAAGTCCTGGCTTCAAAGCCCCCTTGTTCAGTAGCCTAGAACTTTGATCCCTCTTTCTCCCCTCTGACTTCCTCCGCAGGGGTGGAGCTGCTCTTTCTCAAACTCTTAAAATGCAGTAGGCTTAATTCTATCCCTGCTTGAGAACAATCAAGTTCTATTACAACATGTCTTTTTAAAGAAAGTTTCCTTTGGCGATTTATGCTGTGAGCAGCTGGGAACGTCTCCCCTTCAAGAAGGAACTTAGACCAAGCTCAGTCTCTGGCAGGCAGACCAGAACAGGCTCCTCATTCACAGAAAGGTTTTGCAGGCTGGTGGTACGCTGGGCAGATCATCAGCTGTAGAGTAAGAGTTTGGGTTTGGCTGGTGCATTAGAGCTGTGACCTGGGGGGAGGTTTGTTGAACTCTCCCTGGATTTCAGTTTCTTCCTTTCTCAAATCTAATTTAGCCACCTTGTAGGGTTTTTACACAGATTAAATAGTGCTGTGCATATAACGCACTTAGCACTATGCCCAACATAAATGTTGTCTTTAATAAACTTTATAAGTAGAAGTTAAGAGAAGAAGAGCAGAGGCAAAAGAAAATTGGACAGATGAGGGAAGGGGAAGACATTCAGTAAACCCACACGGGCACCCATCACCCAAGATAGCCCTGCTATTGCCCTGTTTTACGCAGGAGAACCATGTGTTCCCTCCTTCCCTTAAAAGCATGAGAAGCAGTGACCAGAGCATGTCCCCAGCTACAGGTATTCCAGATCAACTCTTTTTATTGGGAGCTTTTACTGCAAAGATTTCTTAATGGGTTATGGTCCTTTGATACCCTGAATTAATCCAATCTATGACGCCCCATGACCCTCAACCTCCAAATGCATCCCTGTCATTATTGCCCCTCCCAGGCCTGCCTCCCACCTTCCTGAATGTGCACTGAGTTGTCCTGCAGATTCTGGGGTATACTAGGTGAAGTGAGAAGGTAGCTCAGCTTGTGCAGGGGTGAAAAGATGTGCACCTGACCTTCACTTCCACATCTGCATTAGCTCCATCACCTACTCTTTGCATTCATTTAACAAGCTTCTTCTCTTCTGGGTACCTCATCTGTTAAGTGTCAGTAATAATGGGTGTGATAAGTGTATGCTTGTCAGCCCATGTCCCCGTACCTACAGTAGTTTAAGTGCTCAGTCAACGTTTGTTACGAGAATTATTTTCTTAATAGTTCTTTTAATTTTGCAAAGCTTTACATATTTTGTACTTAAATATTTAGGCCTCATGGAACCTCTTTAAAGGAAGTCAGTTTCACTTCTTCACATTGAAGAAATTCAGGCCCCCAAAAGGAGGATGCCTCGACTAAGCTGAGGATCTGAGCCAGGCTCAGATCAGATAGTCTGATTCCCTGGGGTATCAGAAGTAGCTCCACCCAAGAGCAAATCCAATGATTTCATCAACTCCAGGAACAGCCCACAGGCTAAGTTCCTGTAGTGGAGACAGCCTTGCTCCTCTTTGACCTGTGTTGATTCTTTGATGAAGACTTGTAGTAACATCTTTGTCCTCAGGTTCTGCTGAAGAGCTGTGGACTCTGTAAAATGAACTCAAGGCTCCCAGGCCAAGTTAATCCTTCCTTCCTTGCATTTTGGACATATATCTAATTTGCCATTTGATATCACATTGCAACTAAATTGCAATCTACCACAAATCTTGTGAGGTGAAGGATACTATGATATGTATCTTTGAATGCCAATCAATTCATAGTAATTGTGCCCTAAATGTCCCTTGAAGGAACAGTGGCATCAGCAGCTGCGATCTCATTTTATCCTTCCAGTAGCCCTGTGAGGGAGGTCCCTTTATTCTCCCCAACTTTTCTGGGCTTATTGTCTCTGTGGAGGCAAACGTCTTCAGCTAATCAAATGCGTCTTTCCCTGAGTAATTCCATGGGTCAGCCACATACAGTTTGTGGGTATTGAGAAATGGTTCTCTTCCCTTGTCGTTGGCCTCTTCTAGAGCTCTTGATCCAGATGACCTTTGCATATCGTCTTACCTGCAGTGGCTGAGAAGTGACTTTTCAGCAAACGCTCCTTGCCTTTTGCTATGTCAAGTGAACAGACGTTGAAGGGGGGCAATCAGGAGTCAGAGTGCCAACTGACTCTTAGGGGGACACTCACATGTAGAGAAATGTCAGTGACAACTTAAGTGGACTGGAACCATGGATGCATGTGTGATGGGGAGCCAGAGTGTCTAGGTGAGGAAGCTGCTGAGAAGACGGATTATACTGAAGTTATGGAGCAGGTCATGTAACGATGTGGGTATTTGTTTTAAGTTAAAAAAAAGAAGCCCTAACTTCTGTCCAGGGCGCACATTGCAAAATCCTAGGACTGGAAGTTACTAACCCCAAACTGCAGACCAGACATCTTTCCACCCTACTACCCTATGCCCGGAGCAACGGTGGTCATCCTTAATTGATGGCAGTGTTCTCTCTGGAAAAGACTGGACGTCACCTCAGGATCCTTTGGTGCATAGTGATTCAAGCAACCAGGGAGTTGGCTGCAGATTCCAGCCTGGACCTTGGAGATCCAGCTTAGTTCTGCCCACATTACTCCTTCTCCCATGGCCTGTGAGAATGGATGACGGGTATTTAGAGAGAGGGTCTTTACAGAAGTGCTGAAAAATACTCTTTACAGACACAGGAAAAAAACAAAAA
Organism: Aplodontia rufa; assembly: GCA_004027875.1. NCBI lineage: Eukaryota > Metazoa > Chordata > Mammalia > Rodentia > Aplodontiidae > Aplodontia > Aplodontia rufa. Next base: position 88,121 of record PVKS010001546.1, on the reverse strand, counting down.
ACAGCAGAGGAAGGAAAGAGGAGCAAGAATTTCAGCCCGACACGACACAGCCCAAGCCTTTTCCCAGTCATCTTTAGGAGACTATTTTGTTTTGGAAAAAGCTACCTGATGCTCCCAGGCATCAGATGAAGCCTTTTGCCTCATCTTGAACTTTCTGCCCTCTTCTAGGAACTAAGGTCATGGATAGTAACAAAATCAAGCTCAGGAGAATCAGCAGTGTTGGAAATGGCTTACATCTCCAGTGTGTTCACGGTTAGACCCGCTGTTTCAATCCCCTTGGGGTTTGACTGGTTGAGAGTGAGAGTCCTGCGCTGGAGCCCGGAGGGCTTCTCCCAGGCTCATTCCACGTTTCACCTGCTAGATGGCGCTGTCCTCTAACAAAAGGCACCAGCTCTGCTTGTAGGGCTCTGTCAAGGAAAGGGGAACAACAGAAGTTGAAAAGCTCCCCTGGGCAGCGGGTGGAGGGGACAGAGGGAGGAAGCTCTGTCCCCAGCAGGGGCATCTCCTTCTGTGGTGGTTCTTATTCCCTTTATGGCTTATATTTAGTTTTGTGGGGGTTTTGCACACTACATCAGAAAAGTTCCAGGGCTCTTTACTCTGAACAAAAGTGAATAAAGAAATTTTTGTGTGTGTTTGTGTGTGTGTGTGTGTGTTTTGTGGGGACGAGAGGGGCAGGAATGCTATGAAGCCCCCTTCAAGCTGCAATTGAAAAGTGGCATGTCTCAACCAGGATTTTGCCCTGACTTACACAAGACCCTTTGGAAAGGCAACAGTCATTCCAGTCCTTCCTGCGTCCTGCCTGCAGCCCTGTGTCTGGGACTCCAGGTGGCTTTACTCTGAAACATTCTTGCTCAGCTCCATTCAGGGGCAAGCTGCAGGTCAGCCCTGGGACCCTCTTTTCTGTGGGGTTTTAGTGTTAGAGGGACAGGCTGGCTCCTGGTCTGCATGTGAATGGGGGCTGTAGCCTGCAAGGACTACCAGGGGTATCAGCAGCTAGAGGAAGGAAAACAAAGATAAGGGGAACCAGGAAGGGATCCTAGGATAGGGAGAGGATGGGAAGGGATGAAGGAAGAGAGGGGACATGGGGACAAAGGGCAGAGGTGAAGGGTGAAGGGGGACCAGGTGTCAAGAAAGAAAGGAAAGGGCAATGGGGGCAAGTCCTGGTGGAGGAGGAGGAGGGAAGGCTGTGGGAAGCAGGAGGAAGGGCTGGGACTGGAGTGGAGCTTGTATGGGGCGTGCAGAAGAAACCCAAGAGGCAGAGGCCAACAGGAAGACAGAGGGAAGGGACTTCTAATAAATGGAGAAATCTGATGGGTGAGGAAGCTTTGCAGCAGGAGATTCTGGGGACAAGGGAGGCAGAGAGCAGAGCTGAAGTCAAAAAAGAAGAAGGAAGGAACAAGCAACACAACACGAGAGAGAGAGAGAGAGAGAGAGAGAGCGAGGAGGTGTAGGGCAAGAGCCATTAATAGAATGCTTACCATATAGTCGTAAAAACTGGAATGTGTGTGTTTTGGCCTGTAGCCATTGTCCAGGAAACACAGTGTGGCTTTTAAGCAAGCTGTGGAGTGGCTGGGTCCATGCTAGTCAGCAGATCACCCTGGTCCACTTCTTTGAAATGCAGCTGCTCTGAGCTGCCCTTTTGTTGGCTGGCTGCCTGGTATGGGGGCTGCCCAATGGGTGCTGAGGTCTGAACCTAGGGTCTTTCTTGCTCCATTTATGGTCCTCTGAGTTCAGAGCATCAGTTTCTCGTGCAGGGCAAGCATTGGCATGTGGTCCCTTTGAGGATGTTTCTTGGTGGGACTGGGGACTGGGGCAGAGGCTCTGGGAGAGCTGAAAGAGAGACAGTTAAAGTCAATGGAATCTGATGGCTACAATTCAGTTCTGAGCTTTTCTTGTAAACTAGCAATTTCCACTTTGTCCCTCTGAGCCTCAACAAGTCATTTGTAAAACTGGGATCTTTATCAGACCTGGCTCGTAGGGTTCTGGCGAGGCTTGCATGAAAAGATTCACATGCACAGGGACTGCCCTATTAGTGCCCACTAAGTGTTAACTATATTTCTACGTTTGATTATTAAGGACCAGACAACTGTGAGTGTGTGTTCTATAGGATCTGTCCTTGAATGTGGAGCGAAGAGCTGAGATTTAAGGATATTTTAAGAAGGGAATGATTTGCACAAAGCCTTATTTTGGAAGATGAATCCAGCGGTGACATGAGGGCCCATCAGGGTAGTAAGGGAGACCATTTTGGTGACAAGTGCCCATATGACAGAGCAGGAACTTGTACTAGGGTCATAGGGTGCAAAAACAAAACAAAACAAAATCAAAGAGTATTATGAGAAACATCCTAAACCTAAAGAACTCGATGGTTGTATGGTTAGATGGTGGAAGACAAGCATGACTCCAAGGGATCAGAAGTCACACGGAGCTCTCAAGCCAACAATGTGCTTTACATTTTTAAATGATTAATAAAATCAGAAACAAAGACGAATACGTAACAGACACTGTTGTGCAGACTGCAACACCTAAAATGTCCACTTTCTGGCCTTTTTTTCTTTTTTAGCGTTAGCCCATCTTGGTCTGGCCTTGGAAATAAAGTAGCTTGGAGAGGTTTTGAACAGAGTATAGAATCCTCCAAAAAATTAGATCAGTAAGACTAAAGTTGGAACAAGGTTTGGGTGAATAACATATCAATTTATGAGTCATATATTCATTTCACAAAGAGTTTTTGAGTGTGGGCTTCCTCGCCCATCAGGAGATGGCTCTTCCCTAACTTTTCTTTGTCACTGCGCGGGTCTTCTCCTTTCAGGGACTCTATCGGGTTTCTCCATTTATTAGACTTCCCTTCCCTTCTGTCTGTCCCTTCCCTCCCGCGCTGCAATCGAGCCTCTTCCCACACTCTGTTGGAGAAACTGGAAGTGGGAAAAGGGAGCAGGAGCCCAGAGCCCAGGCCAGGAAGGCACAGCCCCAAACAGATCTGTTTTGAATCCTGGCTACCTCCTGTGACCCTAGCCAAGCTAGCAATCTCTATGGGTCTCAGTTTCCCCATTAGTTAAATGGAGATAGTAACAATGTCTGGCATGAAACACACAATAAACATGAGCTTTTATTGTTATGGAGGACCTCGAAGCCCAGAGCTGGCAATGGACATGTGGTATGCTAACCCGCGTCCTGGGAAATAGCAAAACAAGCAAATATTAGTTGCTATTTTCATCATCAGTCTCATATCACTCTTTCACGGTTATTAGAACTTCGGGTCTGGTCTTGGGACTGTGGAGCACACATTGTAAGTAGGAGGCTTGCTTAGACTCCTTCCAAATGATTTTCAAAAATCTTTAAAAATCAATTTCCTTCATTTTCCTTATTTCACTTCCTCCTTTTCCCTGTATGCAATTCCGAACATGCTTAATTCTCTTTGACATTTCTGACAGCTGGGGCATCTCTGCCTATCTTCTTTAAAAACCCGGATCATATAAGAACTGATTCTGTAATGCACCACTCCCTGTTCCCAGCGATTCCTTTTGCTGCCCCTCCCCCTCGGGGCAGCCGCTTCCCAACAAAAGAGTTGGGGTCATTTTTCAGGCAGTATCAGCCCAACGCCAACCTCCGAAGCATTTGTCCTTGTTTCTGAGTGTCGGAAGTTCTCTGTCTTCCCGCTAGGACTTTGTGAGAGCATGGAGTGGATCCCAGAATTTCTAATCCTCCCTGCTGCAATCCAGCCTCTTCCCACACTCTGTTAGAGAAACTGGAAGCGGGAAAGCGAGCAGGAGCCCACAGCCCAGGCCAGGCAGGCACAGCCCCGTGTTTGTGCAGGCAAAGCACTGGAGCAGGGCCCCCAGGTTACTTACAGTTTCCTCCAGGGTCCTGGGAGGGGAGAGAGATTAGGGTCATCAAGATAAGGCACAGAATATTCAAACTGGAAGCAAAAAGGGCTGTTTTTCCAATAGTAAGTAATCAGGGAATGGGAGGATGTAATTTGCAGATTAGAGAAGTGAACAAAGAATACAAAATTAACTTTATAGCAAAGGGGAGTGCAGTCTGTTTGAAGAAATAAACCTCCATAAAGCATTATTGTTGATACAATCACACTGTTGATTCAAACGGAATAGGATATATGACCACATCAGCCAGAGGACAGGCGCTCCCTGGAACTTGAGTTTGGGGCTTCAGACAGGCAGGGAAGCCTGAGATGGGTCTGAGAGCCTAGGGGGCCAGGGTTGTGTGTGCAGGTCTCCCGTGCCAAGGGCCTAGAGGAGAGGGGTGTGCTTACCAGGATCCTTCAATTGCCTTCATGTAGAGATTATTTTTATTTTAAAATGTCATTAACTTCTAGGATCTAGTAAACGTGTTGTCACATACATTCATTTTCTCTCCCTCTCTTGCTCCCCATCCTCTGTATGCAGTTCTCAAAAGCCCACCGCTGAGTGGTGGCTCAGCGGTGGCTCAGCGGTTACGGTGGTGCTTGCCTGGTGTGCGCAAGTACGGGAATTCAAACCCCAGCACCACGTATGCAACAAAGTGTCCAGGAATGAAAGTCACATGAAAAACTAAATAAAAATTGCTTCTCTCTCTCTCTGTCCCTTCTTTCTTTAGGAAACAAAAAAAGTTCACCTGAATCACCAACAACTCTTTTCTGGAACACCAGCACCGACCTGGCTTTCAAAGCAGAAGAGTTTGCAAAGATGCTTTGGATCCAGAGGTGATTAGAACAGGGCTTCTGTCCACTTTTATCAGTCAGGCTGACCAGATTACCTGCAGTTGGCCATGAGAAACCCATCACTGCCTGGTGCAAAGCTCTCTTGGCCTTCCATTGACAAGGACGTGAGACATTTGATTTTTGTGTGTGGCAGGATTCTTCCCTAGGGCCTGTGTTGCAGGGTGTCCAGTGCAAGGGTGATCTCTCTGGGATCAGAGCTCTGGCTCGTCCCTTCCGTACAAGGGCATCATGGGTGCTGATACTGCTATAGCTGGGGTGCATCAGCAGGCTTCTTACTCCCTGCATGCGCCCTTGCATGTGAACAGCCTCTCCCTTAAATTCTCCTCCACTGCCTCCATTGCCTGTGCTTCTGAGTAGGACCCTGATGGATAGAAGTGGGAGAATCAGAAGAGCCTGGAAATCAGAAGGCCTGGGCCAGAGCTGGGGACCTGACACTAGTCGACCATATGCCCTTGGACGGGTTGCGTGTCTTTTCTGGACTCAGAACGGGGATAATGAGGAGGTGGCCTTTCAGCTAAGACGTATGATGTTCAGTTTCTACTAGTGAGGGATTTGGAGGAGAATAAACAAGCTTTTGAGTCTTAGTTCTGACACTCACCGAGTATGTGGCCTGGCCAAGTCATTTCATCTTTCTGTGTTTTGATTTGCCTCATCAGGAAAACAGGGATGCTAGCCCTTCCTTTGCAAGTCAACAGGGAGATAAATGAAATGCCACGTGTGACAGCAGCTCAAGCAGTTCCCAGGACATGAGGACATCCCGTCCATGTTAGAGTCTTTTCTTCCATCCCAGCTGCTGCAGAGGAGATTCCTGAGTAAGAGGAACCCATGGCTTCCGTCTCTAAAACTGCTTATTCGTTTTGCTCACACCTCAGCTCACAGGCCCCTTTTCTTATTCTTTCCAATCTGTCTGGTCTTTGCAAACTTCTCCCTGGAGCTGTTTCTTCAGAAAGAGGCAGGGCTCTGCCTAGCTGGAGCCAGGGAACCAGAACATCGTGCCTACCAGGGGCCTGGTCCTTAGACCAGGGCAGGGATTTCTTTCAGCTTCTTTGGGATGGTTGGCACATCTCAGGGACTTTGTCACTCATTCTTCTTTTAAGTTTTTGAACATTTTTTTTATTGTTTTACTACAATTATACATAATGGTTGGATTCATTTTGCCCTTTTTGTACATCCAATTTCTATTCAAATATCATCAGTATAATTGAGGGTGATGACCCTGAACTTTTCATAGTAATTGTACATACTTAGATTTGGACCCCAAGAGCTCACCTGACTTCTGTTCATCAAACTTGCCATGAGTGGCTTTTTGTTGTTGTTGTTGTTTTAGAGAGAGGGACAGAGAGAGAGAAAGAGAGAATCAATTTTATTTAGTTTTTCATGAGGCTTTCATTGCTGAGACTTCATTGTGTATGTGGTGCTAGGATTTGAACTCAGGTCCTCATGCATGCCAGGCAAGCACTATAACCACTGAGCCATCACTCCAGCCCCCCATGAGTGGTTGTGTATAGAGATATTTTGAGTACATAGAGAGGGATTCTTAACATTTTTGTTTAAAATTTCCAAATGTAAGTGTGCAATCTGCTGATAGGTCCATACACGGACAGAGTTACAGGCAGAAGTTAGTTCATCTGTAGCCCTCTTCCAGAAGTGCTCACTGTCCTCTTTTTCACTTTAGCATTTCAGCTAGCAGATGCTCAACATCTGTTAACCAGAGACCCCCTTGTCATGACTTTACCAGGGTGAATATGGGGGCCATAATTCTGCCCCCCCATTGAACATAAACATGTCTCTATCAGTCCCCAAATATGTGAAAATTTGTTCATCCAGCCATCCATCATCCATCCACCCACCCATCCATCCTCCTATGCACAAAATGCATTGTTAGGCTTTCTTTAATCATTTCAAAAAAGTTCAGTCACAACTCCAGCAAAAGAGAGTATATTTGAAGACCCGAAACAGAGACAAAAAGTTCTCTCATAGTACCGGTGAGACCCCCTAAGTGTCCAGTGGTGGTAATAGACATTGCTGGAATTCAGAGAAGTAGAAAGCATATAGGGGTAGAGTCATAAAGACTGATTTTAGAGAAGAAATAGAAACAGAGTCAGGCCTTAAAGAATGAATGGAGTTGGTATGAGTAGAGAGAAAGGGTAGAAATGAGTAGAGACTTACCAGAAAAGCCATGGCTAAGGGGAAATGATAAAAGATGGCAAATAGAAGTCTAAAAGTAGACCTGTTTGGCTGGAGTGGAGGGTTTGAGAAAGTAGCCAAGTGGAAAAATTGGGAAGACGGGTTGGTGCTAGTTTTTAGAATAGACCAAAGGTGAAACCATGGAATGGAAAATAGGGAGCTCCTGAAGATTTCCCTAGGCAGGGAGAGGCACTTAGCAGCAGAGTGCAGAGTGACCTAAAGGGTGGAGTGTTCGCCTTATCTGTTGGTCGAAGATGCATTCAATATGAGAATTTTGTGGGCTCCACTGTGTGCTTAATTCCTTGGTCATGGCTGGATGTTAGTTGTGATGTTTTAATTCTTCCAGGAAGCAAAGAGGCTTACTTAGTCTTCGCTTTGGGGAAGTTGGCCCATCAATACCAAATAATTTATCTAAACATGAAGAAAAACCAAGTGTTCATTAGAATTCAGGCTTTTAAAAAATATATCTTATTGTAAAACTATAGAAAAACAAACAAATGTTCAGCTTAGTGAATTTTTATATGGTGAATACCATTATAAATACCATATGAGTGAAGAATCGGAATTGCTGAAAATAGTAACAATATACTGATATTGTAGATTAGTGGTATTTGAGCAGAAAAACAATGAATGGTACACTCATGTAGAGGAAGAATTAAGATTGAATGATTATAATGGTTTAAACTGCATGTGAGGCAGCATATTACTACTGAAATTGTGACCAAAGATATATGCTTTAAATCCTACAATGAACTATGAGTGGTTTTGGTGGGGAGAGGGTGATGGAACTCTTCTATATATTAATAATGGTGATGGTTCCCTAAGTTTTGCATTTATAGACTCTATGTAATTGTGTATACTGAAAAGAGTTTGTTTTACTATATGTAATTAATAATTTTTTTTTAAAGAGAGGGACAGTGAGAAAGAGAGAGAGAGAGAATCAATTTTATTTGGTTTTTCATGTGGCTTTTGTTGCTCCAAGACAGTTGTGTACGTGGTGCTGGGGATTGAACTCAGGTCCTCGCACATGCCAGGCAAGAACTATAACTGCTGAGCCTCCACTCAAACCCAAATACTAACATTTTAATTCTATATTTTGTTTTTATTGCCTAAGATATTTTATAAAGAGACTCTTTCGTTGACTATTTTGTTTCTCAGCACTATAGTTCATATTGGATAAACAGTATAAATGTTTATTTCCTTTACCCAGTTTCAAGATAATATATTGGATTGTTATTTCTTCAGAAGGTGACTTATTATTTAAAAATATTTGTTCTTATGAACTCTTGGATTTACATATATTTGATTTATATTCACATTTATATTATTTTCATTTCAGTCTATTACAAAGTCAATGGAAACCTCTTCCAGGTCATTTTGGACTCCTTTTGAAGTGATCTTAGTAGTTTTGTTTGGGTTTTTAGTTTTAAGAGAGAGGGAAAGCACGAGAGAGACAAAGAGAGAATCAATTTTATTTTAGTTTTCATCTGGTTTTTGTAGCTCTGACACATAGTTGTGTACGTGGTGCTGAGGTTTGAACCCGAGTCATCATGCATGCCAGGCAAATGCGATACCACTGAGCCACTGCTCCAGCCCCCAATCCTAGTAGTTTTTGACAGCTTCTTCCTAACTTCTTATCAAAATCATGACAATCCCTGCCTTAAGCCTCAGGGACACTCCTCGCCTACACCTGGAATCAGTCATCTGTCCAAGAAATCCTGTTATAGTTCAGTAAGAAATGTCATCTGAAAAGCAGATCTGACATAGAGATGTGCATGGCCATTGGGTTGGACGTTGTTTCTACATCTGCTGATGGAAAGGTCTGGAATGCAGAGATACCTTGTGCATCTATGCCAACGTTTCCAGTTTGGGTTCAGATCTGCAGGGTGTTGATACAACACTTTCTACATTGCTCGGAAGTCCCTTTCTCAACCCTGAGAACCCAGGAAAGCTCAGTGTTAAAGACACAGGGGGTGTTCGAACTAGAATATCCATCACTAACATTAGTTTAATACGAGTTTGCAATACAACATTCTCAAAGTACGATTACTACTACTACTATGAACACTACTAACACTCGTTTTACATAGAGGCATTATTATTGAAAGCAGATAAGACATTTTTGCATATATGGAAAATCTCCTTTTTATTAGTTGTATTGTGTTTGCATTTTAAATCCTATAGTAAGTTCATACTACAGCATCTCCTTTTTGCCCTCAGTCTGTCATCTGTGAGTAACTGTATATCTGATACTCACCAGCACTACCTTTCTGAAAGTAACTCTTTAGTACATTCCTTGGGAAGGGCTCATGGAACAATATTATCTTTTTGCATGTTATTAAGTTTGTGAGTTTTCTGGACATAAAGTCCTTAGTTCACATTTTCCTTCCTTGAATATCTTAAATATATTACTTTAATTTCTTTTTGCATAAAATCTTGCTGTCAAAAAATCCTGAGGATAATCTAATTAATTTCCCTTATAAGTCATATACTCCTTTTGCCTATCTTTCCAAATACTTGTTCTTCTTTTAAATATACCATTTTTTCTAGATTATGTCTTCATTTTGATCATGCTGGGTCAGAATTCTCAGTACATGACGTAGTATTTCTATATATAGTTCAAATCAGGAAAGTTTTCAGGAAAATTTTCTTGATCTATAGTTTAAAAAAAATAAAGATAGAGGGACAGTGAGAGAGAGAGAGAGAGATAGAATCAATTTTATTTTAGTTTTTCACGTGGCTTTTGTTGCTCTGAGGCTTCATTGTGTACGTGGTGCTGGGGTTTGAACTCACGAACTTGCGCATGCCAGGCAAACACCGTAACCACTGAGCCACCGCTCTGGCCCTTGATCTATGTTTTTGTTATTTTCTTTTTTCCCTGAGGTTCCCCTGCTCCCTTATTTTCTTCTTCAGGGTGTTTTATTAGTTGTGTATTGGATTCTCTTCTCCTTTCTTCCAATTAACTCTCTTTGATCTGAAGTATTTTTTTTTCCAATAATAAATAAGAAGGTTGAGCAGATGTGTACCTGTTTCAAAGCTGATTTATAATCTGGGGTGATGAATAACTGTATTTTTCTATTATTTTCATTTTGAGGGGGGTAGTGAGAAGCTGAGCTAAAATCCCCAGGGAACAGCATATACTTGGAATTCCACATTAGGTCAGTAAAAAAGATAGTTGGGTGCTCCTCAGATGATACAGTCCAAACACCTAACACCAGCACTGGAAGCAAATGTTTATGGCATTAGAGATCCTTTCTTGGTAGTTTTTAATCAATAAAGCTTTTTAGGCACAGGAAGGCTAATTCTCACCAAGCATATCACTTTAGGGAAATTTCATTTGTTTGTTTTGTCATAGAATCTAAAGTAGTGAGAATGAGGTGCTTTGTAGTCAGGGAAGTGAAATGAGCAAATTTATAGGAGGTGTTGGAGTAAAGCAAGTTTTTGTGGCTTAATGGAATAATATTTTAAGGATGAGGAGATGAAATAATGATGCACAAAGTTAGTTCTTTGTGGTTCAAAGTTAAATAATTTGTAACAATAGGGTGCCTTGGCTGTGACCTGGGCTTTTATTTCTGAAATGTATTTATATTCTGTTGTTGCTGTAATGAATGGGCATATATTTAGTGAGTAAAAACAATATAAATTTATTTTCTTTTAGTTCTAGAGGTTGAAAGTCTAAAATGGGTGTCTTAGTCCAGTTTGTGTTGCTATAACAAAATACCTGAAACTGGGTACTTTATAAAGGAAAGAGGTGTATTTGGCTCAGCGTTCTGGTGGCTGCAAAGTGCAAACAGCATGATGGCAGCAGCTGGCTGCATCGCACCATGACAGACAAGCGGAAAGGAAGATGACCTCATATAGAGGGGGCCAAGCATGTGGAGCAGCGCGGTTACAATTTGCTCTGTGGGAGCCAACTCTGACAGTGGTGCCCTATGACCTAATCCCCTCCATCAGGCCCCACCTCCTGAGGCTCCTTCATGTCTCAATTCCATTATATCAGGGACCAAGCTTTCAGCACAGTAACCAACCATAGCAATGGCTTTCTCCTGGTGGCTAATATTGAGGCGCTAGCAGGGTTCTTTCTGAGGCTCTGCATTGAGCAGCTTTCCTGCCCTGTTTCTGCTTCTGGTGGCCATCCTTCTGTCCGGTCCGGCTTCTGTCACCCCATCACCTTCTCTGTGTACTAGATCTCCACCTTCATTCGCATATGAGGATGTTTATATGGATAGGCAGGGCCCACTTGGTAATCCAGGAGGGTCCCCCCCACCTCGGAATCCCTAACTGAACCATGTCGTGAAGTCCTTTTTGCCATCTAAGGTTAAAAGTTTCTGGGATTAGCCCATGGGTATCTTTGGGGGCTACTATTTAGCCTACCACTTGCTTGAACTCTTTCCACCGAAGAACCCCTAATAACTGAAGGAGTGGATTCATTTTCAGGGAGATGATAAGAGTTGAGGCACAAAAGAGTCTAGAAGCCTGAGGTTTATTTGAAGACTACTATTGCATCTTAAAAATCTGTTCAAAGATTCTGGTTTAGATTTGTGCCTAATTCCTAATAATAATAAGAATCTCCTTATCCCACTTTCCTGCATAAAAAGAAAAATTAGGGGCTAAGCTCAGTGGTAGACTGAGTGCTTGACTTGCAGGAATTGTAGAAGGCCTTGGGTTTAATATCTCTCCCTCTCTCTGACGAGAGAGAGAGAGAGAGAGAGAGAGAGAGAAAAGAGAATGAAAAAGAAAAAGAAAGGAAAGAAGGAAGGAAAAAAGAAAGAAAGAAAGAGAAGTTGGTTTGAGGAGATAATCTGTAATCCTCCTGTGGCTGTCCGGGCTCTGGAACACTTTAGAGTGACCGTATATAGTTTGCATGGCCTGCCATCCCATCCCAGGAAGGAGTGCCAGTTAGATATCATCAGCCCCAACTGTGGCTGACCTCAGACGTAACTCAGTATGTAGGGGAGAGGAGGAGCCCCGACAGACCTTCCCCACCTTGATTGCCTCTTCCTCCAAACACCTCACCCATGCCTGAGTCCTGGGTGAGTGACGTGGTCCTACCAGGGTGGGAAGTACACACAGTCATTAAGCCTAGCTCTTCAATGAGAAATGGAAGTCCCTGGAGGTCGGGGTACCAGACCCTCTACTGAGCCGAGGTCCGAGTCTCGGAATGGAGCATCATGGCTCTCCTGGCCCAGGGTTCACGGATGAGCTCTGTTGGCCATTAGAGGGCTAGCTGGGCCTGGAATCACACCTGGGCTTGGCTTCTAGGGAAGAAGCAAGGTGACCTTGTTTCTGCCCTGCAGCTCTGTAGCACACTAAGCCTTGCGCTGGGCTCTTATTATGCAAGCTTTCTCTGAATCTCTCCCCCTTCCTCTCCTCCAGCCCCTTCTGGTCTGTAACCACTCTGGGTCCCAGGACAGTTGAAATGTGACCAGCCGCAGTGCTATTTTTAAAGTCTCCACGCATCACAGCTGAGGACTTGGCCTAAACACACAGGTGCACCCAGGGTTGCTGTCTCTTCTTCCTGGAGGATGCAGGCAGAAAACTAATGTTTGTGCTTGCTTTGGGGGTGCTGGCCGGGAGGGCCAAGTGGGCTCTCCACGCGGTCTACACAGCTCTGCGCACCGCAGCGCCGACCGTGGCATTACGGCAATTCATAAAATGTGACACTCATGTTGGGCCCACTGCTGTGAGCCTGTCTTAATCCTCGGTAAAGGCTAAATCTGTCAGGCCCTATCTGCTCACGTTCAGGCCAGGATGAGAATCACATTGCCCAGACTTTCTCTCTCCTACCTACTTAATGAGACAGCATTCCCTTCCCTCCTTCCAGAGCCAGCCCAAGGGTCCTTGCTCAGGGGACAAATCCATGGTAGATCTCTCAGTTTCAAGAAAAGGACAAATCAACTTCAAATTATGTCTCTCTTTAAGGGACTTGTCCTGGAATGTCAGAGGATTTCTGTGACCTATTAACAAACTGATACATTTCATTTTTGTATATGCATCAACTGGTTCATACCTAGTTGTGTATTTCATATATACATATACACATGTGTGTATATGTGCGTGTATATATATTTAAAAACATTTTTAACTGACTTTGGTTTTGAAACTTTTCAGCAGGCATTTTTGTTTCAGTTAATCACGTTTCTATTGCAGCCTGGGGACTTTTAAAACATTTCTAGAACCCCCTATCTTGCTCCCAAAGGCTTAAGCATTATTTGATAATTAGCCTTCACAATTATGTTATACGTTTTGGAGAGAAGTGTGGGCTGGAGGAGGGTGGGAGGAAGAAAGTTGTGTGTGTTAGTTAATGTGGGAGGATTGGGGGGTATTATCTGGGGATTGGAAGAATGCTTATGAGAGAAAGAAGTTCACTCTGTCAAAATTATGTTAGTTGCCAGTTCTCTGCGAAACCCTCACTTAGGACACAGGGAAGTGAGCGGGGAGGGAGGTACTGGAAACTTTCTCGCCTTTCCTAATTAAGATGATGACAGAAAACAGGATCTGCATAGGGGCTAGCTGCATGCCATTGAAAATGAAATATGCCTTGTTACACTCTCTCTCCACTTCCCAGAACTCACAACCCAAACAGGAGACAGAACACTTATTTAAATTTTGGATGCAGTATTTTGGTGTTTACCCATCTGTGTCTTCGATAGCACAACAAAGTGGTCCTTGCTAAAATGACAGTTTCCTTCCCTTTCTCTCTGCCTCATGTTCATTCCCTCCACTTTTCAATGTCCGAGCACAAGGGCTGGAGCGGTGGTTCAGTGGTTACAGTGCTTGCCTGGCATGTGCCAGTCTGTGGGTTTGAACCCCAGCACCATATACACAACAAAGTTTCAGAGCAATGAAAGCCACATGAAAAACTAAAACTAAATAAAATTGATTCTCTCTCTCGCTCTCACTATCCCTCTTTCTTAAAAAAAAAAAAAAAAAAATCCGAACACAAGCAAAAAGGTGAATTCCAGGGGCTGGTCGCTGCGCTTGCCTGGCCTGCGCAAGTATACAAGTTCAAACCCCAGTACCCACGTACACAACCGAGTGTCGGAGCAACAAAGGCCACATGAAAAACTCAATAAAAATGATTCTCTCTGTCTCTCTCTCACTGTCCTTCTCTCAAAAAAAAAAAAAAGGTGACTTCCATGCTCTGGGAGTCTGTGCCTTTGGCTTATGCTCTGATTGTGAGAGGAAACAGCCATCTTTTCATCTTCAAGGAAATATCTTTGCTTCCTTTTCACTTCATGAAAATGTTTTCTTTAAAATATTTGAGTTTTATTTTTAAATTAGATTTTGATAAAGTTGAGTATGTGACTGATTTTGAGAGACAGAACGGGTAGGAGAAGGTGTGTGCCAGGGGACATTTCTTCTTTCGTCTTCGTTTCTCTTCCCAATCAAGATGTCAGGAGAGCAGAGTACTTCTCCCAGTAAGCTTCCCAGGTAGTACCAGATGCAGTGACATTGCATTTGTACCAGACAAGCGGGTGGCTTGATGTTTGTTTGCTTGCTTGCTATGGACTACAATCGTTTGTTTTCAGTGGAGGGAGGAGGATTTCTGAAGTTCTTGGTCCCTGTCACTCACATAGCTGCCTGAGGCTTGTCATCGTAAGTGTTTCTTTCTTGACCAGAAGCAGGAAGCTGCTGTAGAACAAGAATTACTAGTAGAAAGAGCTGCTGAGCCATGATCTTGATAGGGATGCAGGAACCAGACCTGGTGTGAGACAGCTGGGAGTAAGGTGGCTTGCAAACAGGTCTCCCGAGCCCTGCAACACCAGTCCTAAAACCCAGCACACCACAGAAAATGCATCCATGGTCTGGATTCCTCCGTCATCGAGGAAAGAGCGTTGCATACACTGTCAAGCTGCAGGAGAAGGTGGAAGGGGATCTGCTGTGGTGTAAATGCATCTCCTGAAGTTCACATGCGGAAAACTTGGGCCCTGACACAGCTGTGCTGGGAGGTGGTTGGGCCACAAAGGCTCTGCCCTCACGGGTGGATCCATGCAGCTGTCCTGGGAGTGGACTCCTTATAAAAGGATGCATTCGGCCCCTGTCTCTCTCTCTCTCTCTTACCCTCTCTTGCCTTTCCATCTTCTAGCATGGGATGATGTGACGGGCAGGCCCTCCCCAGAGGCCAGTGCTTTGATCTTGGACTCTCCAGCCTCCAGGAAACACGATTCTTTTTTTTTTTTTTTCAGTTTTCCAGGTCTGTATTGTTTTGTGTACCACGTGGTCTAAGACTGACGCATACGTGTGGGGAGGGTCAGAAAGATCTGGGGGACAGGAGACATTTCCTGCCCCTGTGCCCCTGCATTCTTCTGGAGGAAAGCCTCTGAGGTTTTCACAGGAGTTGTCTGGCCCTCCCCTGTAGCCCTTTCCCAGCTCTCCCCGTCAGCCCCTGTGCTGCCTGGGGCCAGGCTACCATGAGGTTTCTACCGCTTTCCCAGTTGTATTCGGTGTTTGAGTAAAAGGATGGAGAAAACCTTATTCCCTCAATTTTCAAGACCCCAAGGAAGGGGACCTACCTGCTGCAAGTGCGGGCTATGAGAGAAGGGTGAGATGAGTGGGGACTGACTCAAACCTCACAGTGACAGCGTCCCCTCCTAGAAAGCCTGGGCTTCGGAGGAAGAGGAGTGTGAGGTAGGGGGCCACCAAGAGGGTGGGGGACTGTGATGCATGATGTGATATTTTTCAGTTCTTCAGTGAAGGTGCCTCACAAAGGTAATAGGCCCAGATGTGGCCAGAGAGGAGGACGTGGGAGTTTGCAGAGGTCATGGGGACAGCTGTAGATCCACATACATCTAGCCTATTTCTGTGATGCACTGAGGTCCCCAGGCAACATCTAAGCACATGATCTCCTGCCCTAAGCTGTGAGCAGTTTGTAAGTAGCAGCTTGCCCACGTTGTCTCTGCGGGCTACATGGAGCCGTTTGTACCGATACTCAGTAAATACTTGCTGAATGAATGCATCAGCAAGAAAGCTGTGGATCATCAGCCCAATAATGCGGAACATAGGTGTTATCTACATTGACTACAAATAAACTAGTCTGGAGAGGGTTAATTTCTGCCTTCAGCATTCACAGGAAGGATAATGTATGCCGGGGAGGAAAAGCATTAATCTTTCCCTTTAGAAACCCCAAAAAGATTTGTCTGAAGCATGTATTTAAATGGGGAGCATACAGGTGTTTCCAGAGCTGCTCCAGCCGCAGAGAAGGCCTCAGGGCAAACCAGACAAGCCCGTGCTTGGTAAGGAGGATCACTCCTCAGCTGCTCTGCATGCTTCAGTGGGAAAATGCAAATCTACTCATTTCTGCTTTTGAGGATGACTTCTGATAAAGGGGTCCCCGGGCAAAGTAACCCCTTCAATGTGCCTGCAGTCTCCCCATTGCTCTCTTCCACTGCACTTCCTGCCGAGTGAGCGGTGGGGGGTGGGGACAGCCTCCAGGAAGGGTTGCAGGGGAGGAGAGAGGAGATGCATAGAAATGAGAAGTGGAGAGAGAAGAGAGAAGCAGGCAACTTTCTGGAAAAGGCCTTGAACTAGGGGGCGGAGCTGGGGATTTGTCAGTTCCCAGCTTCGTGTGACCTTGGGCAAGGGGGATTCAGAGGCAGTCCAAGCTCAAGTGAATAAGGTTGGAACTCATAGCCACTCAAGCATCTAGTTTTTTTAACAGTTGGGGTGAAGGTCTGAACAAGTTTTCCATAAACAAAAAGTTGAAGGCTGGGATAAGAATCCAGATCTCCTGGCTTGGGAGTGAAGCCCCTTCTACTCTCCCAAGAGTCCTGCTGCATATCAGCAGGCATAGGTTTCCACCTTTCATAACTGGGATATAAATATTGGGCTGTACCAAAGAGTTCAATTTATTTATTTATTTTAGAGAGAGGGACAGTGAGAGAAAGAGAATCAATCTTAGTTTTTCATGTGGTTTTCGTTGCTACAACACTTTGTTGTGTAGGTGGTGCTGGGGTTCGAACCCGGGTCCTTGCGCATGCCAGGCAAGCACCACAACTACTGAGCCACCGCTCCCAATTTAGATTTTAAATACCTGACTGGATATCATTAAGAATCACAATGACCTCCCCGGGTTCTCAATGTAGGTAATTGAAAACAAAAATATTTCAAAACTGTAGCACAAGTGTAAGGAAGTAGGATAAAGAATTTTTCCAATGACGACTACATTGATGATTTTCAAATAGCAAAATCTAATTAAACTTTTTATTTTATTCTTGATGCTCTTGTTTTTTAATGGTACCATGTGCACATGCGTTTTCTGCTTGTTTGGGAAATCCAGTTTATGACTTTGAGCCTCATCTCATACTGATTTTCAAGGGTTTTTTTGAACATACATCTGCACAATCATCTGGTTATTTCTGTATGTGATTTTTTTTTTTGTGCTTGGGGATGGAACCCAGGGCCTCATGTACCATAGGCAAATGCTCTTCCACTGAGCTATACCCCCAGCCCTGTGATATGGTTTTCCAAGGTAATAAGTGAGTGTGTGTGTGTGTTGAATATATACTCAAAAGCAGATTTGTTTCCTTTTTCTAGAGTTTTAACCAAATGATTGCTAAAATTGGCAGACTGGTTTGCCAAATGAGGTGGTGTCAAAACAACCTTTCATATAGCTAGCCCTCCATGCTTAAAGATTACTTTTTCTCAACAAATTAAAAAGATACCACTCTGAGGACTTTAGAGTACTTGCCTACTGTGTTTGAGGTTGTGGGTTCCAGCCTCAGCACCACACCACACACACAAAAATGAATGAATAAATAAAGAAATAATTTGAAAAATACCACTCCACATGAATGCCAATCAAAACATGAAATAGTTCGGCTTAAAATAGCACGTAGGACCTGAATTTCCGGAGAAAATCATCTGCTAAAGGAGTCAAAGAACGGGTTCATTTGCTTTGGGCATTTTTGATTCTCATACTTTGCTTTGCAATTCTTAATCTGTAAAGAGTTTACAGATGTTTTACTTTATGTATATATCTGGAGCTTGTGTGTCTATAATTTATGTATACATGCATAAACGGACGTGATAGATGTAATATGTATTTCTATACATGTATTTTTTCCTATTGGTGGCCCTTTTGGGTTTGGCATGTCTTTTCTCTCCAGGAGCTTTAGCTCAGGGCTGGATGTGATCCAACTTATAAAACTTGGGGCACCATCCACACCCTGGAGTCATTTTAGCCCCAGGCAAGTGTGGTGAGACTTTGGCCTTGTCTAACTGTCAATGGATCACACTCATTCAAACTAAAGGTTGCTCCCTGGATTAAGAAGTGTTGGAGGGGCTGGAGCGGTGGCTCAGCGGTTACGGCGCTTGCCTGGCATGCATGAGTACGTGAGTTCAAACCCCAGCACCATGTACACAACCAAGTGTCCCAGGAATGAAAGTCATATGAAAAACTAAATAAAGATTGCTTCTCTCTCTCTCCCGTCTTTGAACAAAAAAAGTGTTGGAGGAATTCACTATCAAACACCCTTTCTCTCCCCTACTGATTTTCTCATCTTGCTGCCGGTTGATTCTCAAAACAGAGAATCCTGTTTACTGTGTTTTTTTTCACAGTCAGGTGATTTTCAGGGGTGGTGTGATTTTTTTGCTGCCGCTGTCCTACTCTCCAAAGGATACTTGATAATACCCAGAGACAGTTTTCATTGTCACAACTGGAGGCAGGGGCATGACTCTTATTGGCATCTAGGGGCTAGGGGCTGGGATGCTGCTAAATGGAGCACAATGCCCAGCACCTTTCTCCCTTCCCCAACCCAATAAAACAATGGTCCAGCCCCAAACGTCTATAGTGAGGTGGAGGAGCCTTGGTATGTGTCAAGATCTGATCCCTTGTTACAAGTGTGTCTCCCTCAATTGTCTCACTGATCCATGAGGACAGGTACTTCCGTCCTCTGCCCCCATCTTAAAAATGAAAGGCGGTATGATGTGGAGAGAGGAAAGGACATGAGCAAAGCCACCAAATCAAGTCTTAGTGCAGATGCACGCATGAGCCAGGTCTGTCTTTGTTTAAATTCCAGCTTTAAGCTCCATTCTGAGCTGCTTAGATCTGTCTGACCAGCATCCCAGAGAATAAACTGGGGGTCTCCACTGAATGTACTGGTGTGCCTCACAGATGCAGGTGAGTTGTTCTTAAACTGGGGAGACCAGGCCCAGATTTTCCAGCTTCTCCTACCAGGAAGAGGGTTCTGGGCTGCATGTGGACTTTTGTGTAAAATTCATCCCTGGTTCCCTGGTTAACCCCCTTCTGTTCTCTCTTTCTCCATCTCATCCTTTGATTTTTGATTTTTTTTTATCAGCATACTTGTGATCTCTTTCCATATAGCCCCTTCCTTATAGAGCCCTCCAATAGCTGGCGCAGGGTGACAGTAAAGGCCTAACTGGACGGTTGTCCTTGGGGTGAGGATATTGATAATTGCCCGCAGGCCAGAGAACAGGACAATTTCCTTCAAAACTGCCTAGCCCCTGATAGGCTCTTTCATATACTTCTGATGCAATTCACTGGCTCTTCCAGGCAAAGGAAACAAACAAATGAACCAAATTTAGGATTCAAATTGTGCCAAGATTTTACAGGAAAGCTTTTCTTTCCACAAAAGCCTTCTGAGGAATTCCTTCATCAGGAGAGAAAAAGCATTCCTAGAGATCTCATTAGGTAAATTACTCTCAGATTAACATATTTTATTAATTACCTATTATGGGGCTCCAAAGCTAAACAATCATAAAAACAACAAAAAGAAGTAAATATAGTTCCTAGTGACTAATAGATGCCATGAAAGGCATAATCAGTAAAATCAATTATATGCATTATTATAATGAAAGGTACAGTTAGTGCTTTAAAAAATAATTAGGTTATTGGCTAAGAGGAAACTAGCCCCCTTCCATTACCCTGGAGCAAGCCCCGGAGGCTTCACTCAAAGGCTTTTAGCAGAGAAATCATTGGTTTTATTGGCCAGGCAAATTAGTGACTCCATTAGCTTCGCCAGTGGGGGACCCTAGTGTTCCCAAGTCACCAGGTGCTTTTGATCTGGTTATGCATTTTCCCGAGTAGAAAAATTTAGGTTTGGAACAATGCATGCGTCAGAATGTGTCTAAAATGTATGCCAGTCCACATGTATGGTGAGGGTAGAAACGGAGGAAAAGTTAAAATAGGTGGTGAGGGTTTGCTGTGTGTGTGGAGCGAGCGCTTTGTATCTTGTGTGTGGCTTGCGAGCCACGTGCATGCACCTGTCCTGTGTGTTCGTCTATGCTGCTTGAGCCCCGATCAACAGCATTTCCCAACCTCTGTCCAGGACTCAATTTGTCTGTCTTGATTTGTATGTAAAAATATTCCATTTAAACCTGTAGCAAAGCTACCTCCAAAGTGCTAATAAATAATATATGCAAAGTTTTTTTTCTTATCAATATAAAGCAATGTGGAGTTGCGAGGTCGGTGCAAACCTGCATTAGACAATGTAATGAAGCAGGAATTAGAACAGCGTAGTTCCTCTGGCCATTATAAATGAGGACGGCAGCTACCTGGAGATGGGAAAACTGATGAGTACAGTCAGTTGGGGAGAGCAGGAGGAAAATTTCCCTCAGGAACACATTTCAAATTACTTATTTATGAACTGATGAACTGGGAGACCACCTATGGAGACGTCGGCGTAAGCAGTCTGCTGCAGACAGCTACAGAGCTCCAGTTAATTGTGCGGCTGTTTTGTGTTAGAACTCCTGCTCTCCAGCTGGGCTTTGGAGGCAGGAAATTTAGGCTCTGACTAGAAGTTACACTTTTCCTCGTTCTCGTCTGCACAAATATATACATGCATATTTTAATCCACTTGAATCATTTGGTGAGAGCCTGGGGAAAACCCGCTATGCTTGGCCTGGGTGTAGGGAGGGCTGGACCGGGAGGAGGATTTGGTGTTGGAAGGTTTGCAGGAGTTGCGGGCTCTCTAGTCAGTTCTCAGAAGGCTGTTGGATCAGGTCGTGGAGAGGCATGTCCTCCTCCTGCCCTTCCTGGTCAGCATCTTCCTCTCCTTGCTCACACCTTCATCGCCATGGCGACAGCAGGGAGTGCTTCCTGTGAGCTGGTCTACGTGTGGTGCTTTACATGAATGAGCTCATTTTATCTTCACAAGATCCCTGGGAAATGGCACCAGTGTTTTCCCCATCGTAGAGGTGAATAAACAGATGGATGAGTGAATTGAGATGATTTTGCCAAGGCCAGGAGCCCAAGAACATAGACTGGTGGAGCTATGCCCCTTAAGCGTCTCCTGGATGATTAGAATCGTTCATCAGGAAGGAAACAGCATCTCCCATTGGGGAGTGCTACAGACTTCCTCCCTGTGCTTCAGGTGAGGAGAAAAGAGATCAGATGATCAGGGACCTGCATGTGAGCATGTGGTTGAGACAGGGTGCCTCATGCTTAAGAACCAAGTCCCTTATGGATTTTCTTTTCTTCTCTTTCTTGTGGTGCTGGGGATGGAACACAGGACCTCGCACAGGCTAGGCAAGTACTGTACCACTGAGCTAAACCCCCAGCCCCTTGCCTAGGAGATTTTTATTAATCTCCATTGTACAGATGAGGCAATGAGGTTTCAGCAAAGTGAAGTGAATTTGCCCTAAGTCATACTCCCAAGTGGCAGAGAGAGTGTGTGAACTGAATCTGAGCTCAGTGCATCTAACCAGGAAGGGAGCTCCTAGAAGTGGAGTCTGAGTCTTATCCAACATTTTGTTCTTAGTACCTGGCAAGGTATCTGCTAAAACAGATCCTCAATACATACTTGCTGCAAATTTGGGGAGTTTACGGAGCTTTTGCAAAGATCCCCATTCCTTGGAAAGCAACACAATAACATTGGCATGTAATACTTATTACGCATACAACAGTGTGCCAGTTCCTATACCCTTCCAGCACATGATCATCTTACTCAACCCTTAAAACCTGAGGAAACTTTTTCCTTCCTTCCTCCCTCCCTCCCTTCCTTCCTTCCTTCTTTTCTTTTCTTTTTTTTTTTAAATTATTATCTCCAGATTATAGTTGAGGGCATTGGTGCCCAGAGAGGTTAAGTCAGAGGTTCTCCACTGGGAGCAGTTTTGGTCACCCTCCCTTCCTAAGGGATAACAGGCAATGTCTGAAGGCATTTGTGGCTGCAACAAGCTGGAGGGTGAGACATGTGGATGGAGATGAGGGTTGCTGCTAAATACCCTAAAATTCACAGGACATCTTCCTATGACCAAGCCATCAGTACTGCCCAGGGTGAGTTGATGTGAGCAGAGTGCTTATGCAGGCTTTTAGGTGGTAGAGCCAGATTCAGACCCCATTTGTCCTGGTCCGGGGCCTTTCCCCGGACCACCCTCCTAGTCCCTCCCTGATGGGGTAGCCTGTAGTTTGCCCAGAGGACACAGTTATATTAAACATGAGTCATGGAGCAGTAAGTGACTTGGGGGGGTAACTGAGGTGCCTTTGATATGGATCACTACATAAAATGAATCTTTAATCTCATCTTAACAGCTGGGTCCTGGCCATGCCAGATCAGTAAATTTGTGTGGAGATTCTATCAGGGTCAAATGGAGCTGGAACCCGGACTGGGTCAAAAGACTAGAGGGTTGGGGTAACCCAGGTTCCAGGCTAACTTGCACAGTTTCTAGCATGTCACCTCTGGGAAGCCACATTCACACTCGGAACCTCCGTGTCTGTAGCTCTGAGATGGAGAAGCCTCTGTTCTGCCTGTGTCTCAAAGCTTTTTATGAAAATTATGTGAGAAAATGCCCATCCAATTATTTCAAAGAGGTTAAAGGGCTTCGCATCCCCTGGAATTTCCTTCATTACATCAACAAACATGTAATAACAGTGGGGACACCTTCCACCGCTATTATCGAGTATTTACATTTTGCAAGATATTACTTTAAAGACTTGAAATGCTCATCTCCTTGAGTCTCTGAAAATATCCCATGAGGAAGGTGCTAAATTAGTGGGGCTCCATGCTCTGTTTAATATTCTGATGTTTAACATTTTAAATTCTTAAATATATTTGAATAAGGAGCCCAATGTTTTCATGTTTCACTGGGTCTTGCAAATGATGTAGCTGGATTCATGCTTTAGACATGTCTTTTTCTAGCCTAGGACTGTAATAAGCCCTCAGCTGTGGATCTGTCAGAAATAGTCCCAGCCCCCTCTGAGTTCAGAGGTATGAAGGTTATTGAGGTTGATCTGAGCCTTTTCTAGTCTTCCTCATGAAGAGAAGCAATAGCAATGATCAGACTTATCAATAAGTACTGTTTGCACATTGATCAGGTAGAAAGAGTACCAAACTAGACCAGAGGAAGAAGATAACTTAGAACTGTTAAGTAGCCAGACTCTGCACCCAGAGGCATCTCAACAATAGTAGCAATCAGAATAACAGAATCCTAATGATAATGATGGTCATAATAAGAGAACCAGTATTATCACAGCAAAACCTTCCTGGGTTCTCCCTGCACAAAGTCCTATGGCAAATGCTTACACACATGATCTCATCTGATCTCACAGTATCCCGGTGGCCTGCACTGCTAGTGTTCCTACCTTCTTACAGATGTCGAAGCCTTGGCTGACTGGATGTAAGTGACTTACTCACCACATCATACAGCCTGAGATGGCACCTCAGCTCCGTTGCGGGCTGTAATGACATGGGCAAATAATACAACTGTCCTATGCCTTACTTTCCTTGTGGATAAGTAGGGAGATAACTTATTTTATGGAGTTGTTATAAATTTTGAATTAGGCAACATAATCTGGAATGCAAGAGAAAGGGCCTTTTTGCTTACTGCTATATATAGTTTGCCCATTTTGCTTACTGCTATATGTAATGTTTTAGAACAGTGCTTGGGACGTAGTGGGTGTATCTGTTATCTAAGGCCATAGTTCTGTGTAACCACCAACCACAAAGCTTAAACGGCACACAGTAATAAGCAATAAAATCTGAGTTTACTGCTGTCATGTCAAGAGTCATTTGGACGTTGGCTAGGCAGGGCTGTGGATCTGGCCCGGGCTTGCAGGAGATCTCAAGGGGAGCTCTTATTGGAGCCTGGGGCAACTTGGTTCTGTTCCCTACACCTCTCGTCCTGCGGAAGACTGGCCTGTGCACATCTCATGGCCATGGCGGTGGTTCCAGAATACAAGTGGAAATGCACAAATGCTTTTTCAAGCCTCTACTTGTTTCACATCTGCAAATGCCCACTGGCCAAAGCTAGTTACCTTGGCAAACCCAGTGTCAAGGGACAGGACGATTCATCAAGGTGAAAGAACAAGAGAATAGAGGCCAGTTTTGCCGTTAGTCTAACACAGTTGAATCCCAATAAATATTTGAATGATTTGAAAGTACTTAACACATGGCAAAGGATCAAAACAATAGTGATTCCTAACTACAATAATACTAATCTGATAAGCTATGAAGTTCATAAAAAGGTTAACCCAAAAGAAGGACATGACCATACGTGTCTTTGACCAATCGTGTATTATTTTTTTTTGTTTTTCTTTAAGTTTTTAAAGTATTTTGGGGGTCAGCTGGATAAAGTTTCATTTTATTTTAAAAAGGAATAGAACTGCCCAGGTCACAGAAGGTAACAGATGAATGAAACAGCTTCTCAGAGCCAAGGTAACAACAGGACCCTTTGAACCTGTCCGGATGAATCCCATTCTCAGTAAATCCCCTTGATGCCTTTCCCATTCTGGCTCTATTCCTTTGTTTTAATCTACTGGGGTAGGGACCTTGGCTATGCATGTGGAGACTGTTTAAAAATTCCTTAGGATGCCTCCTAGGCCTCTAGGACAGAAGCTGATCTCCTCAAGCCTGAGTGTGGCCCAGAGCACGGGCTGCAGAGCAACAGGGCCCCCAAATTGCAGCTGCTTTCACCGGGATGAATAGTCTGGTTCTTGGTGACTATGTGTCTCTCTGAGAGCTGCCACTGTGTGTGGTGGGGGATGATGACAGGTTGGTTTAATGCTTCTCTTGCCAAGATTAAGGGCTTGTCAGACAAGTATCACAGGAGACTGAGGGATTGCTCTGGAAAGTCACTCTGAATTGCTAAATAACAGAGGGCTGGTGCTCAGGTGGGGGTGTGCTTCCTCACATTTGAGGAGCTGCAGACAGGCCCTAGCAGAGGTGACTTCTCTCCTCATTCGGGGCAGATTAGGTGGGCCACTGGATTGCCTTCTCCCTGGGGTTATGAGTCCCAGGAGGGGCCAGGATTGGATATGAGAGCATCCATCAAACTGCTTGCAAACATATATGCTCATAAACATGACTCTTTCCCTGCCCCCAGGACAAGGGCTGTAGCTTTTATCAGAATTCCAGGGGTTTGTGACCCCAAACAGTGGGCTACCTTGTTCTGGCCCATTTCAGTTAGTGCTATTGCAGGACTCTGAAGGTAACTTTAAAGATTTCATCTGGATAGTAAAAACGGTGAGCAGTCATTAAACAATTTTTAAAAGCCAAGTGAAGCTGGGTATGGTGGCACATGCCTATAATCCCAGGGGCTTAGGAGGCTGAGGCAGGAGGATCACAAGTTAAAAAAAAAAAAAAAAGGCTGAGGAGGGTATTGAGTGCCCCTGGGTTCAACCTCTAGTACCAAGAAAAAAAAAATGCTGGTGACATAAGTAGGCCCAATTTTCCAAATACTTAGTATAGTATATACCATAGGATTATTACAAATGATATATCTATAGCTATTTTCTCTTATTTGTGCATTCCATAAATACTTCAGTTGAATGCCTATCCTGTGCCAGAGGATGCTACTCATGAGGATTCTGGTATAGAATGCCTGTCCTCATGCAGGTTAAACTGCATAGGGGAGAGCTGAGTACTTTTAGTCAGTTGCAAATTCTAGCACATCATGACAAGTGTTACTTTCTTTTTTTCTAAGAGAGAGAGAGAGAGAGAGAGAGAGAGAGAGAGAGAGAGAATATGAATGACTATGAATCAGTTTTCTTTAGTTTTTCATTGCTCCAACACTTAGTTGTACATGTGGTGCTGGGGTATGCACCTGGGTCCTTGTGCATGCCAGGCAAGTACAGGAACCACTGAACCACTGCTCCAGTCCTTGATCATCCATGGATTTGTTAATTTAATAAAGACTTATTGAGGCTCTCCCATGCTCCAGGTCCCGTGCTCGGTCTTGGGATATCAGTGAGTTTAAGAAAGGCATTGCCTTTGCATTCATTCAAATGGAGCATAGGTGGACCATATAGGAGCCAGCTACTAAGAGAGGGAATGTACAAGGGCAGTGAGGACACAGGAGGATTCTTCGGTTGTAGTTGCTAGGTCTTATCTTGAGGTCTCATTTCCTTCCACCTCTTAGCTTTCCTTCCTTTCTGTTCATCTGATCTACATTCTGTTCATCTGCTCCACATGGTGGTCCTTCACTGCTCTAGCTTATGTTCTACAGAGAATTTAGAGACATGTTCTCCATTGGGTCCAGCAAATCTCTGGGGAGTGCTTTTATTACACTGCTTGAACCAATTGTCTCTCCTTGAATCCACCAGTGTGGTTGTTTGATCAGGTGTAGATGGCAGACTCGTCCAGGAAGGCCTGAGATGTGACCGTCTATTGAGATTGGTGTAAAAAGGTTCCTTGAAAGGAAACTGGAGGGGTAGCATCCAAAGGGGTAATAGATGTTCATTACGGTCAACATCTCTGTGTTAGTGGGAGTTCTCCAGGGAGAACACATAGAATGATGGATGGACTCATGGAGGGAACAGATGGGTGAATAGATGAGAAGGGATTTATTAGGGGAATTGGTTCATGTGATTATGGAGACTGACTTAGCAGGTGATAGGCCATCTGTAATCTGGAGAACCAGGGAAGCTGGTAGTATAGCTCAGTTCAAGTCTGAAGACCTCAGAACCAAGGAAGCTAATAGTGTAACTCAGTCTGAGGTTGAAGGTCTAAGATCCTGGCCGTGGGGGGACATTGCTGCAAGTTCCTGAGTCCAAAGGCTAAAGAACCTGGATTCCTGATATTCAAGGACAGAAGAAGGCTGTCCCAGCTCCATTGGTACAAGGGAGAATTTGCTTTCTTCTGCCTTTTCATGTTTTCTGGGCCTTTGGTAAGTTGATGGTGCTCACCCACATTCGGTGAGGATGGATCTTTCTTACTTAGTCCATTGATTCAAATGCCCATCTCTTCTAGAAACATCTCACAGGCATACCTACAAATAATGCTCTACCATCTCTCCAGATATCCCTTAACCCATCTAGATTTAAACCTCCTATAGTAATATTTAGTATGTGCTTTTTATGTATTAGAGACAGTGCTAAGTACTTTTTATATATATTATCTCATTTATACCTCCCAACACTCTTAGGAGGTAGATTCTGTTATCTATGGAGTAATAGCAGTGATATCATTCATCATTTTCTGTAATGTGAATTTGGTATAAATTAATATATATTTTAGCATCAACTAATTGTAGGGGTGACTACACTCATCGATAATCTAATTTCTCTTGCCATAAAGAAACCATGAAATTCCAAGAGGAAGAATTGTCTGGCATAAAAATGTTCCTGCTTTAGTGATTCAGGCCATTCTAACAAACAACAAGAAATATGAGGCTTACACTGTATTTATCTGTGGAAAGATATTCACATAACTCCGCTCCAGTGTCATCAATACAACTGTAACTCATGATGCTGACACCAGGGCGATGCATTCTGGGTTGTCTCAACATCGAGGGAAACTTGAATTTGAAGCTGAAGCTGCCATAACAAAAATACAAACCATAAATCACAGATACTCAAATTTTCCCTTCAATTCTGACACATACAAAACATTTCAGGTTTTGAGAAAGAACCTTCTCTTTAACACCTCCTAAATTCTCCCCTCTCATTGGACTTTGGCTTCCAAATGATCTTGCAGACTTTGAAGCTGGTGATAGAGTTAGGGAAAGGTCAAGCCAGGTCTATGAGCAATCTCCTGGAGAAATGCAGGTAGCTGGAGGGCCACTTAGCAAAGGCTCAAGAAGAAAGTATGCAAATAGGGTGGATTTCTCTCATCCACAGGCAAGAGTTATCTAAAGGGCATTCTGTCCTTAGAAGTTTGCCACAAATGCATCCTTTGGTTTCCTGTTTGGAGAAATGAGTTCAGTGACACTGATTAATGTGATTCCTATTTTCACGGAGAGAGCAGGAGCTTATATTTGGGCCCATGTATCAGGTGCTTTCCTTCACTCAACCTCAGAATTCCAGCATAGGGCTAATGCTGGTTGTGGCAAAGCTGGATAACTCTGCACCAGGAATTTGATAACCTCTTTCCATAGAATGCGGCTGGTGCTGAGAGTCAGTTGCCCAGCCAGGGGAATGCATGTCACATGTGGCTTCGCATGTGACCACGTGACTAGTTCTCCAGTAGAATGGGAGTCAAACTTGAGTAGTAGGGTCTCCCAAGAAGCCTGTGTTCCTTTTCTGCCTTCTCTTTTCCCATGTACTGGCCAAATCCAGAGACCTCTTAGGCCTTAGAGGATGTCATAGAGTTACGTGATAGAAGATATTGGAGTACCAAATCACCATGTGGGGAAAAAGCGCCCTCTAACTGGGAAAGTTCACCTTGGATTCTTACATGAAGCATAAACTTGTGTTTTGTAAGGTTACTGAAATGTTATGGTTTCTTGGGAATAACAGTGAGCTTATCTTAATTAATGTATCTGATAATCTACAAACTAGTGGATAATGCTTCTGATTATCATATTTTCAAAAGCAAATGAAAATATTTAAATGAAAGTTTACTATCCAATAACGATTTCCTTGACATTCAGTGCTCCAGAGAAACAATCCTGAGCCGTTATAAAAAACAGAAACCATTAAGCATAATATAGTGTTCTCTTGATATAATAGATACCAACCACTAATGGAAGACTATTAAATAAACAGATATATAACCTAGGGTACAAATATAGGAAGCCCTGTTTCCAAATTTGTTGGTACTTGATAGTGTCCAGACGTTAATCTAATTGTTTTTAAAGAGAGAGAGGGTCAGCGAGAGAGAGAGGCTAAATTTTATTTAGCTTTTCATGAGGCTTTCATTGCTCCAACACTTCGTTGTGTATATGGTGCTGGGGTTCAAACCTACATCCTTGTGCATGCCAGGCAAGCACCATAACCGCTGAGCTACCACTCCAGCTCCTAATCTGAGTTTTGACATGTAAAGAATTAAAATGCTGTTACTGCAAATTTCAAAGATAGTCTTAATTATTTTGCTATACTAAATTTGATATGTTCATGAGATAATCTATTAAATACTTATAGAGGACCTCCTATGTGCAGATCACTGTGTTTGATTTCATTCTTGTTCATGAACAATTTTTAGGCCCATATGATGTGGCAGCCACTGTTTTTTCTCCCTCTGTCTATTTTTTTTTCAAAGACATCTACTGATATCTCCCACAGGCCAGAGATGGTGCTCAGATAGTATTGGAAAAATGAAGACATCCTCAGGTCACCACATTAAGAGAGAACTGGGATAAGATAACGTACTGATCTGAAAATGAATGTGCTTGCTGGCCCATTTTCTCTTTCCTTTTCGACCACGGAGAGGTCCTCTAGCTCCTTCTAGACAAGGTAGAGGGCTGTGTCCTGCTGGAACCCCACGGCCCACGGGTCTGGTTTTTTTTACCTCTGTAGGACAGAGATTCCTTTTTCTTCACTATGTGAATTACTAGTAAGGATTTTTAAAACCTGTTTCCATTTGGAGCTGTGTACCTGCTTTTATTCTTCTTTTTGGTAAAACCAGTCATGATGCCAACGTTCATGACATGGGGTTCACTTCAAGCAGTTGGGCATTAGAACCCCATTCTCATTCCCTCATTGCCCCCCTAGATTCTGTGACTCTTCCCAAGACTGGTGGGCCCTGGAATTATTTCTCATGCTAGACCTGCACTGTCCAATATGGTAGTTACTAGCCACATGTTGTTACTTTGATTTAAATAATCTAAATTAATTAAAGCAAATGAAAATGGAAAATGCATTTCCTCAGTTTCTCTAGCCCCTTTCAGTTGCTCAGTAGCCATTAAAGCCATCGTGTGGCTACTACATTTGACAGCACAAATGTACCCTTTCCATGTTCAGAAAGTTCTGTTGGTTGGTACTGCTCTGAGCTAGTGAGATTTTGGAGGGTGAATTTGTTTAGAAGAAAGAGCAGGGTGGTCTGTGAGTAGCAATGGGGCTTCAGCATCTAGACTGCAATTTTATTTTAATTTTTAAATTTTATTATTATTTCTTTTCTGGTGAGGGGGGTTACAGGTAGAGTGAATCCAGAGGTGCTTTACCACTGAGTGACAGCCCCAGCTTTTTTTATTTTTCATGTTGAGTCAGGACCTCACTAAGTTGCTGAGGCTGGTCTTGAACTTGGCATCCTCCTGTCTCAGCCTCTCGAGTGGCTGGGATTATAGGCATGTGCCTCTGCACTCAGCTGCAATTTATTTTTCACTTATCTCTTGCTAGAGACTATGAAGATCATAGAGCAGGGATCACCTCTCACATCTTTGCATTTCTAATATTTAATACAGAGACACTGGAAGGTTTGTTGAGAAAATAAAGGAAGCTTTGTGATCAGGACTTCTCGGAGTGGGATGGTGGTATGACTTAAAGTCCTTCTTGTCCTTGCATGGTAAGGACTGACCCTAGAGATGTAGCCAAATGGTTTCAAGGAAGGAAAGGGAGACACAGAGAGACTGGAAATTAGTCAGGGTTTGACATTATCTGAATTTCTTGGGCACATCAGGTATTTGGCTAATCTGAAAAGTTATTATTTATTTATTTATTTATTTTTGTAGTACTGGGGATCAAACCCAGGGCCACTTGCTTGTTAAACAGGAGCTCTACTACTGAGCCTTACTCCCCGGTTGTAAGTTATACTAAGCGACCTCCTGTGTAAACTATTTCAGGATCTATGCTGAATTTGCGCACAGCGGTCACTTAATTGATTTTTGCTGAACGAAACAATTTCATTACTATTATTTTTATTTATTTATTTATTTTTTTCTGTCTCCAGCCCTGCCATTCATCCTCAAGAGAATGCATGTTCCCTGGAGGTCACAATCTTGTTGATTTGGCTTTTTGATATGTCACCACCTAATACAATACCTAATACTTTGTGTCTTGGTAAGTTATTTCTGGAATAAATGGAGAAGCTTTCATAATTTTCCTAAAGAAACTGCATAGAGTTTAGAGACTCTAGTGTGACAGTAAGAGAAAGGATTTTGGGGACAGGAAAGTCATTGTTGAGGGCTTTCAACCTCTTAGAAGGAACCGCTGACTTTGTGTACACACAGGGCTAGCCAGCCCTCATAAATGATGTGCCTCAATTTGAAATTTAAATCCCCATAGGACTGTAGGTGCATACAAGGCATAATACTAAATGGCTGATAACTTATGACATTTATTTCCCCACATGAAGAACCACAGGGCAGCATCTCTTGTCAGGAAGGAAGAGATTTGTCAGAAAGGAAACCAGCCATCCTAGGCTCTTTGTATTTTTATGATTTATGTATTTATTGGATGTACCCTCCACTTAACAACCTCTGTGTACTTTTATGCATTTCATAGACAGGAGGCAGACATTGTCATTGTGGATTATGAGGTGGAGAGGTACCAACAAAATAACATCCATAAATCCCAAAGCACATCATAAAATCATCAACTTCTGCACAAGCTCTGCTTAGGCTCCCCCAGTAAAGACCCGAGCTTTAGCACCAGTCCCAGCACTTTTTAGATTTCATGGCTTTGAGTGAATTTCTTAATCACTCTTAGCCTCATTTTGCTCATCTTTAAAATGGGCATAATAACAAAAATAATTTTCTGGTTTACCTTGGATGGCCAGGGGATCAAATGCTCTGCTTGTGAGTCAGAGAATACCTAAATACTATAAACCAGCATTAAAAAATTGAACTCCCCATCTGAATGCATTTGAATTTCCTTTTCTCTTCCTGTGATGTGGGGTTCCAAATGGTGTTCTTCCATTGCTCTGTTGCAGTCTTCCGTAGATACATTCACAATACGCACCGTAGTGATTTCACTCATGATATTTTCTCTGCTTAGGGTTTCTTTACTCAGTCATTCTCAGCTAAGATCTTTGAGGAATCTGAGTTTAGCCTCTGGATGCATACCTGAGCTAACAGAGATCAAAGACCAATAGTCTTACTAATCACTAGCATTCATTAAATTCTAACTGTATGTTTGGCATCATGCTTTTGTATATACCCACATAGCTAATCCTGAAAAAAAAAAACCCCTACAAATGGTGTCATCCTCATTTGATGAGTGAAGAAGTGGAAGTTTAGACAAAGCAAGTAACTTGGCCAAAGTAACATAGATAAGAACTGGCAAGATGGGAATGAAGCCTAAAACCCGTGTTTGAACCTTAACTTTAGAATGCTCACCTCTGTAAAACACGAACTCCGCCCTGGACTCCGCCTCTGGTTGAATGGGTTTGGGGCGCTGTGGTATTCCACATGAGGCATGTGTGGTGTGAGGGGAGAGCACCATTCTCAGTTTTAACTTCTGCTTCTGTTTCTACCCAGGTGAGTTTTCTGTCTTTGGACACTTGAGTTCATTTCCTTAGTCTTACTTCTCTACCTAGAAATGGGTAATTTAATGGTAATCCAGGTCAATGAGATACTCGGAGATACTCTATTTCTCATACTCTTAATTCTTTCTTTTTATTAGAGCAAAGTGCAGAGACCAGTTCCTTTATTAAGCCAGAATATTGGCAACATAACTACGTAACTTTTGATTTCAGTGGAATTGCTTCAATTTTTTACTCCTGCGAGACCAACTTGTTCTATCGTTTAATTTCTTTTTGCATTTTTATTTTATTTTTAAATTTTATTGAGGAGTTGAGTTATTGTATAATCATAAATGCATTAAAGTAATAATATGATATGTATATGTTTTTAAACCAGAATCACACCCACATCGTCCACACCCACGTCTCTTGATTCTTCTATATTTTGCCCCTACTAGTGATATAAATGTTTAGACTGTGAATTTTCCAGAATTAATTGATTGCATAAGTAGTATTTGGATTCTCAGGGGGGTAGAGAGTGTGCTATATTGTTGCATCGTTGATTGTCTCCCTAGATCCCTCCATCCTCCCTCCTTCTTGCCCCCTTGCCACCTCTCCCCTGAGTCTTTGTACCACTTATCTCTGGTTGCCCTAGATTATATGTTGCTGCGCCTTTGCTGGGTCTAATACATGAGATTGACAACCTTTCACCCAAGCTTGGGTTTTGCTCCAGCCTCCACAAATGAAGGAAAACATTCAACCCTTGACTCTCTGGGTTTGGCTAACTTCACTCAGCATAATTTCTTCCATAGCCATCTGTTTACCTTCAAAGGCCACAATATCCTTGTTTCTAATTGCTGAGTAGAGCTCCATGGCGTGTATGTATATATATACACCAGAGCTTTTGGATCCATTCATCCAGTGAAGGGCATCTGGGTTGGTTCCACAATTTAGCTATTGTAAATTGAGCTGCTGTTCAGATAATTTTAACAGCCTTCAACTGGATTTTTGCTTCTATCCTTGCCCTGAATGAATAATTCACCACACCCACAACTGTTCCACACATATAGCTGTTCCTTTTCTTTAAAAAAAGCCAGTCATCTCAGAAGAGTTGATAGATTGGACCCACCATTTTCTCCTTTTCTAAGCACGCTTTAATGTCCACCACTCCACTAGACACTTCCTTGTCAGGAGCACAGTTGCTGCCATCTTGTTAAATTCAGCGACTGAAAATCCGGACTCATTATTCTGACAGCAGCACCCGCCTCAGTTGACCAATCCTTCTTGAACACTTTTGTCACATGACTTGTGCTGTGCCATAGTAACCTCCTGCCACACTGCCTGCCTCTGCTCGGTCCCCATAAATAGCTCTAGAGTTCTTTCTTTAGCCCTCACTTCTTTTTTTCCATTCTTAATCCTGAAGTAAACTGATCCAATCCATGGCTTTTTAAAAAATTTGTTTTACATAGTCTTATATGTTTTAGGGAATCGATGTTATATAATTCATGGATATTGACACAGTAAGTTAAGACTGATCCTAGTCCAGGATCTCCCCCTCTTTATCCGTGATCTTATGTCTCCTCTGTAATACCCCCATGCAATAATTGGAAATAAGCATATGCATTTATATTAATTTTTTGAAATTTCTGAGTTTCTCTGCCTGCCTGTGTACCATTGGTCTTCTCATGGGAGTTGAGTGTTCCCAGTTGTATTGATAACCCCTTTTATTTCCTCCCTGCCCTCCCTTCCTCACTCCCTTCACGCCCCTCCTTCATAGTTATGGTTTCCCCAGCTTACGTAGAATTTCAACTTTGGTGAATTTATTAATCAAACTTAGCTAACTTTCATTCTGTCTTAGGTTTTACTCTAGCTTCCACATATGAGAGAAAACATTCAGCCCTTAAGTCTCTGTGTTTGGGATATTTCACTCAGCATGATTTTTTTTCCATTTCCATCCATTTGGCTGTAAGTATCATGCTATCATTCTCTCTAATAGCATAGTAGAACATATATCTATATCTATATCTATATCTATATCAAAGTTATTGAATCCATTTGTCCAGTAAGGGCATCTGGGTTGGTTCCATAGTTTACTATTGTAAATTGAGCTGTTGTGAACATTGATGTAGCTGTACCTCTGTGCTGTGCTGATTCTAGCTCTCTTCCAATCCATGGCTTTAAATGTCATCTCTGTGTTAATGACTGGCAAGTCTATTCTTCTATTCTCAATCTCTCTCGTGAGTTCCATACTCATATGATTGCCTTCTTCAGGAGTCCATTTGGTTGTCTATTTTTACATGCCCAGAAGTCTTGATTTTCCTTTTGCCTCCCAGAAATTCCCACATTTCCCTTGTTGTTTTTTTCCTGTCTTGGGATATATCTGGGATATATCATGACTATTCACTCAGATGTTTTATCCCCAAACTTAGGAATCATCTTCATTGCTTCTTTATTAATATCCCCAAATTTCACATTTGCATCAACAAATTCTGTTGGCCTTACTTTCAAAGTGTTTACCTTTGCTGTGATTTGAATGTGTCTCTCAAAATTCATGTGTTGGAAACTTAATCCCCAGTGCAACAATGCTGGGGGAGTGGAGCCTAGTAAGAGGTGATTATGAGAGCGCTGTTCTTATGAATGGACTATAGCCATTATTGTGGTAGCAAGTGAGTTACTTTGGTAGTGGGATCCTGATAAAAAGGATGAGTTTAGTCCCATTTCCTCTCTCTGTGTGCTCTCTGCTCATTTCATGCCATCTGTCATGTTATATCAGAGCAAGAAGCCCCTCACCAGATTCCAGCACCTTGATATTAGACTTTCAGACTCTTTTCTTTATAATTTACCCAGCCTGTAGTATTCTACTGTAGCAATGCAAAGTGGATTAAGACACTTTCCATTGGACATTTTAGAATGTTTTATTATCCTTCAATTTTATTGTTTTAGGACCAGTAATTATAGTGAATAGGAAACAGACGTTAGCTGTTAACATAAGGACTTTATACTATGGGGAGTTTTGAGGTGAAATGCCTTTCAACCTTTGGGGGTGGGAAGCACCCAAGTCATAGCACACAGATCCAGGTACAATGGTGGTGGTTGGAGGAGAAGCTGATCGTCATTTTCCTCTTTGCCACACTCAATATGCTGGTGTGCAACACTATCATTCTCACTGGCGTGGTCTGGGTAATCTAGAAAACAGTCACCAGCACACAGATTGGATTCTAGAAGAGAGGACACTCCCTGTGTGCTTGTGGTGGTCAGGGAAACCTTGGTGGGTAAAGTAGGTCTTGAATTAGCCTTCATACATGAGGGAAAAGAACATTGTAGAGAGAGAGGAGTTTGGGGACAAAAGTCAAAAAGGTGGGGGTACCCCTGTTATACTTAGGCAGACAGGGGAGAAAAGGAAGACTAAACTAAAATGCTTAAGCAAATTATAGGTAAAAAGATTCACATTGCAGATTTCATTTTTTAGCCTAATATTTATGGAGTATGTGCTATAAATTCAAGAGCAGTACTTGGTATTTGCACGTGCTGCTTAATTATTGCAACTACCCTGCGACGTGGGTGCTATTTTTAGTCCTATTTTTGCACAAGAAAAGATAAAGGCTCAGCGAGATAAAGAGATTTGCTTAAGATTATGTAGCAAGGGCTGGAACTGGGTCTCAATCCCGAGGCTCTGCTCATCACTGCTCTGCCATGGAGCCTCTAGAAGTAATTTCACCCACAGTGCTAAGCATATAGAGAGAGCGGAGCTTTGAGATGTGCAGAAAGGACACCTTTTCATTCTTCATATTTCTAGCAACAGACAATCTTAGATTATATTCCAAAATAGGAGTTTATTACAGCGATACTACAGTGAGTAGGATATTCTAGGTTCTGGAACTTTCCAAACTCAGATAGATGGTGGGCCCCCATGAAAAACTGACAGCTGAAGCTGCCTCACCAATGAGTCGTATATTCTTAAGAGACAGAATCTAAATGAGTTGGTTTGTTACCAGCCAGCATGAAGTGTCTGTTGGGTGCAGTTTCACGTCAAGTCAAGGGGAGGTGGTTTTCTCTTAGCTCACATTCAATTCTAATGCAGATTGATTGGTTTCTGCCTATACAGACACCAGAGTGACTTCATGAAACCAGTTGCAAAGTTAGTGCCTACAGAGGCCAACGGTAGACATAAATGTTAAGGAGGCCAGAAGGAGACCATGGGTACTATCCTAAGAGGTGGCAGCTACTTAGGTCCAGCTGATTTTTACTAGTTAGAAATAGAGGGTCAAGAGCTGCGGTGGTGGCTCAGCATTTAGGGTGCTTGCCTGGTATGTGTGAGGACCTGGGTTCGAACTCCAGCACCACATATACAACTAAGTGTTGAAGCAATGAAAATCAGATGAAAAGCTAAATAAAATTGATTCTCTCTCATCTCTCTCTCTCTCTCTATTTTCCCTCTCTCTTAAAAAAAAAGAAACAGAGGTCAGATGATATTCAAGACATGCACCATCCCAATAAATTTAAATATTGATAACTAAAATAAAATGAAATCAACAACAGTATTTTTGGGTTCAAGAATATAGGTCAGTTTGGTGCAATGGACTTGAGTACACCTCTTTAGCGTGAGTAGATAACTGACTTTTCAGAAATGGTGTTTTGGGACTGACTTATTCAGAAGACTGAAGAGTGACTTAGAGATCAAGTAGGCTTGCCCTCGGTGACCAGATCTGATGCTTCCAAAACCTTCCCAGTTTTAAAGGCCACTGATTCTCCTGGGTCCTTCACCCCATCTGAACTTTGGAATACCACTCTGCACCATAGGACATCTGTGGAGTCTGGAGTCAATGATCCAGCAGTGTATTTTAGTAACAGCACATCCGGAATGAATCTCACTTCACTCCCTTTAACAGATCAGTCACCAGGGGAAGCTGATTGCTCCCCTATCCGTATCACACTTTGATTCATTTACACTTAAGTGATGGAAGTGGTCTTTTCCCCCTCTTTCTTCAAATGGATGCTAACCCGGGAGGGGCTTAGGGAGCTGTAAAGGTGAGTGCTAGCTCCTTGGACTCGCTCTTGCTTGCATTCTCAAATGGCCAACTCAATTAGGGGTAATATGTCATCAACTGGTGTGCCTGATGGCTCCCTAGCCAGCAGTGTTTTCTAAATGGTCCTGAGGCAAGACTTTTGGCTTTGAATAGAGCCTTCCATCACCTTTATGAGTGGGACCACATTGGCACAGCCTGGAGGGAAGCAGCTATTTCCATCCAGGGGAGCAGCCACAGTCTCTGGCTGGAATGTCCTGACTTGGCTGCTGTCACTTGTCAAAGGAATGGCTACTCTCACTCTTTCTGGGGCTGGGTTCATGCAGTACCATTATCTACATGTTGAATCTGACTACTAGGATATCTGATCAGAATTTATATAAGGGGGGAAATGGTTGGATTTTAAAAACTCTGATTGTTTTTTATCTTTTTCTGGATTTTCCCAGAAAGGGTGGATGTGTTTGGATAACTGGTCTTATTTTTCCAGAAGGCTCTATGTTAGTGCATGCTCCAAGTCGGCCTTAGCTTCGAGTGTGAAGCAAGTAGTTACTTTGCTTGATATTTATTGGGTATACGATGTAAATGACCTTCTACTCCAATTATGAAACTGACTTGATCTGAATCTATATGAAATAATTGATTCAACACGGTGATAAAACATTCTCAGTAAATAAAGCTCAAACAATCTTATAAGGCTACACCTTTGTTTATGAATTACTGGCTGGGTTTAATTTGTGGCAAATACATGGTTTGGAAAGTAGCTGTCTATCTGACAAATGTGGAAAATTATCTGTAGTCTTGTGAAAACAAGAACTACAATAGTAGTTAAAACAAAGTGAGGATACTGTGTTCAGACACCTTCCTGATAATGTTGATCCACTTTACACCCTCGAACGCATCTAAACCTCATAGCGACCCTACGAGGTAGTTGTTATCCCTATTTCACAGAAGAGAAAACCAAGGGGTGGAAATGTAACTCATTTGCCCAAGAGTGCACCACTACAAACAGCAAAGCTTAGATTTGAAAACAGGCAGCTGCATTCCAGAGGAGGTTTCTGGAACATTCTACTGACCTTGTGGCCATGCATTTCTTGTTTGAAGATGAATATTTGAGTTTTGCACAATAGTTGGCAGCCTGCTTGTAGATGGGTTGGATAAATTCAAACATTGTATAAAAA
This sequence comes from Aplodontia rufa, assembly GCA_004027875.1. Lineage (NCBI taxonomy): Eukaryota > Metazoa > Chordata > Mammalia > Rodentia > Aplodontiidae > Aplodontia > Aplodontia rufa. The sequence goes on along the minus strand of PVKS010001546.1, from coordinate 49,507 downwards.
CCCTCCAAGATGTGAATTTCCATAAAGGTCCATTTTTTATTATTACCATTGATGCTATTATTATTATTAACAGTAATTACTACTTTATATTGGACTTTCTCCATGGGCCAGGCACCAAATAGCACTTGGACAAGTTATTTCATTTTCTTGTGACAATTCCATTTTGCAGATGGGAACACTGAGGCACTCAGACAGCAGCTGTTAACATGTTGAAGTTATCCTGCCAGAATGTAAAGGGAAGTCTATTCTTATTTCATAGTCCGTCGGCTTGACTGCCAAAGTCATATAATGTAATTGCCATGAGTGCTTCTGTTCCTTATTCTATCAAAAGATACTCTTGGGGTTTTCATAGAATTAAATCAAAATAAAACTACAGTGGTAATAATAAACAAAAAGTAGAGTTTGAGATACACTCAAATGACAAATATTTATTGAATAATATAAAAAGTACTGTGCTAAGTGGCCTAGGGCAGTATTTCCTAACACTTCAGTCTTTGCTCATTATCCTCAGGATTTTGTTTTTGCCATATCTCAAGTTCATGTGAGCTCTTAGTATTTTTCTCTATTAATTCACTTTTGAAGGCTAAAGTATATTTATGTTTCATAGTCATGTATTTGAGGATTTCTCAAATATGCATTCTAGGACGCATGAAAACAATATTATCTCTACCAAATAGGAAGTGGTTTCTATTTAGTAAGTAGTAATATTATTTACTGTTTGGAATTTGTTTTTCTTTAGAAACGAACTATGCACTATCCCCTGAGTCATCTTTTATACCTCCTCTAGTTCACTTACCACTTCATGGGAAACGGGGTCTGCAAGATACAAAATGCCTAAATCTGCTCCCCCCACAGATAAGCCAACCTCAGGCTAATCTGGGAAGCGGGCAGTGGCTTCAGGGAAGGAAAGGTGCAGGCTCCTGGTTAGTACCAACTGCCCCAAAGGAGCTCACGCTCTTTGGGAGGAAGCAAGACCTGAGATGCACGAAAGTGTTAAGGGTGGAGACTCCATGGGCTGGATGGGGGAGCTCCGAGCAGGTGCCCCTGTAGGAAGGACAGCCAGAGTCAGCCCAGAGTGCAAAGGTGGGCATAGCCATCTCCCTGTCCTCTGGCATTCAGTTCACACCCCGTTTTTTCAGGATATGCTTCTCTGAGCCAGAGCCACAAATCAGGTCTGAATCCAGGTCTTAAGGGCACAGAGGTCATATTTGGGGTCATCTCACCTTCCTGCCACACTGAAACTGACCTTTTCCACTTTCGCTATGTTTCCTTGAGTCTGTAGAACATACCATCTGTTTTCAATTTGGCAAAGAGTAATGAAAAAAAGTCGAATCCAGTTTTTCAAAACACTTAATTTTTAAAGGAAAAAATAGACTCTTTTTAGTTTTTCATTTGAGTACCCAGTGCTTAACAAATAGTACGTACGTACAGCACAGTCTATGCAATTTTTCCACTCAGATAATGCATGTGTTTTTCTTCTGGCCATTCTAACACTTTCTGGCTTCTTGCGTTAGCTATTAAAGATGGGGAAGAGTTAGAAGTGTAAGCCAAAGCAGGTAATTTCCTGAAATGGAGAAATGTGTCCTAAATGATTTCTCTTTGTTAAATCTTTTCATCCTCTTTCCATTTGGCTCTTTAATGGGTGGGAGAATGGGTGATGAATGTCTTTCAGATCCAAAGAGGTGACAGGAAACCTCCGACAGCAAGATTTGAAAAAAATCTAATTTCCTAGAACCAGAGTTGGAGCTGGCCTCTTAGCACGGTTGCACATTAATGTGGCTTCCCCTCCCATTGGGACGCTAAGGCCCAAGTGGCAGTCATTACTGCCAATAGCATAGTTACCCAGTGGATTCCTGGAAGGGCTCACTTAAAAGATTCAGCCAGATCATCTCTAGGGGCCTCCAGTTCCCATCATCCCATAAATTAAATATTTAGTATCATCTTTCTGCACCTGAGGCTACAGGGATTAAATTTTGAGTCAGTCAAGAACCTGGGCTATGCTGATTGGATAGCAAACACTTAATGGCTATACTTGGGCTAAGAAAAGGAGAGGAGAAGAATCTTCCAGGACCACAGTTACTGTAGTTCCAAGAGGATTATTTGCTATAGGTCAGAAAGAATTTAGAGAAGTGGCTGGAACAGTGGCTCAGCAGTTATGGCGCTTGCCTGTCATGCGCAAGTTCATGAGCTCAAACCCCCAGCATCATGAAGTGTCCGAGGAATGCAAGTCACGTGAAAAACTAAATAAAGATTGCTTCTCTCTTTCTCTCTCACTGTGCCGTCTTTCTTAAAAAAAAAAAAAAAAAAGGAATTTAGTAGAAGGTTGCCCTCCACCTGACCTCGAGACAGCATATTTTGAAGCCACATTCACTGACACCTGTAGTTATCTGCACAGTGATAAACAAACACGTATACATGGTGCTCCACAGTAGAATCTTTGCCCGGACAAGTTCATATTAGTTCCTCTTTTCCTGCCTGTTCCGGAAGTGGACATTGTGTTTGGTCCTCTGATGTTCACACTCTTTGTGTCTGAACTCTCATTAGCTATGAACTTTGGACAGGAGGTCCCAAGTCATCTGCTTTGGTTTGATTATATTCTTGGAGCACAGTCATTGCTTAATAAATAATCATTGAATGGTTGAGTGAATGAGGGAATTCAACTCTCACTCAGAATGGCATTTCCTCAGATTCAGGACTTCCATTTCCAGTGGCCTACGGAACAGCTTTTCTAGAAAGTCTGCAGTGGGCTCAATCATGGCTTTCCCATAAGTGGTCAGGCCCTAATCCCTGGAACCTGACTTTTGCCTTCTATATGGCAAAAAAGTACTTTGCAAAGTGTTTAAGGTTCTTAAAATGGGAAAATTACTCAGTATTACCTGGTTGGGCCTGACTATAATACAGATATCCTTATAAGACATTTATAAGATACAAGAGGAGTCAGGCACTGACCAGAGGAAGCAAAGGCTGGCGTGAGAGGCTCCAAGCCAAGAAACACTGGGGGCCTCCCAAAACAGGAAGAAGTAAGAAGTGGATTCTCTCATGGAGCCTCCAGAGGAGCCATCTCTGCCAACACCTTGATTTATCCCCTTTGGACTCATTTTAGATTTCTAATCTCCAGAACTGAAGGAATTTAGATCTGTGTTGTCTAAAGCAACTAAGTCGGTAGTAATTTGCTACAGCAGCAATAGGAAATGAATGGAACATCTCGCGACAACCCTGAGTTACGATGATGATGTCAAAACACATCATCTTCTTCCCCAAATCCTGCCCTTCACCCTCAGCTAATGGTTTGCTCTGCCTCCCCATCTCCCTGCCGGGAAAAAATCTGAGTCTTCTTTGGTTTTTCCCTGTCCCTTATTCAAGAGTGCCAGATTCTGTTCATGTTACATCTGGGATGTTGTGCAGATGTGTTGCCTTTTCTTGTGGCTGTGGCGCTACCTGTACTGGCTAGAACACTGCCTGGTGGGTAATAGGTTCTCACTAAATGTTTGTTGAATGACTGTGCTATTCCCCTTTGCTGATTCCTTAAAAATATTCCATTGTGTACGATGACATCTCTGAGGTTGGGACAGTGTCTTTTCTACCACTCTCTAGCCAGCTGTGTAATTCTTTCTGGCAAGATGCTAACCTTTTCAATTCACAGTTTCCTCAACTATAAGATGGGAATAATGATAGCAACTCACTTTTTGGGTGGTTGAAAGGCTACACCGGAATCTGGTCCATGGTGTATGGTCAATATCTGTGAGCTTCTAGCATTACTTCCTTGTAGACAGGAGACACCCACATTAAGGTCCCTGGGTCCGCGGGTGTCTGGAGTGTGGACTGTATGTGCGTGTGTCAGAGTGAATGAGCATTGTCAGAAAAGAAGGGCAAAGAACACAGACTGGGAAGGCAGAGGCAGGCCTTTTGCATTCCATAATGTGGTACAATTTGGAAACACTTGCCTTCTGAAGCCCTCAGCTGCCTGTGAAATTCATCTGAATCTTGTTCCTTTGGCCTATGGGGTATTTTCAAATACAAATTAGGTTGGCCAGAATTCCTTTTCTGCACCAACTCTCCTGGGTGCAACTTAGAGGTTATTAAGATGCCTAATAAAAGGAGAGAGCACATTTAATAACATTACCATCAGCTCCACGGAGCTGAGCTACGTGGGCCCATGGTGCCCCAGAGCCTGCAGCCACCCCCACCGGTGCACTTGCTTAGAAGAGGCCCTATAATTATCCACATTTAAAAAGCACCATTAAATCCACCGAGGCAGTCATGTCCCATTTGCAGGGCCTTTCTACCCACATTACTCCAGAGACCCAGGGCCCGGCTCCTTTTGGTGGGAGGAAGAGAGGAGGTTCTTGGGCTAATGTGTTGGCCGGTTAAATCCACAAAATGGCAGCTCTGCTAAGTGCCATTGTCTCCCCGGAAGCTTTTCCTCCTTTGATATTATGTATTTATGCAATGAACCTTATTCACTTGCCAAGTTTAGCACTGTACCACTTCTCACGCAGTGTTCCACTTCTTCCTGACCACAGCTCATTTGGTAAATCGGTAGCTCTCCATGGGCAGTGTGCAGGGACGTGTGTGGCAATGTCTGGAGATGGTTTTGGTTGTCACCACTGGGGTGTGTCCATCTAGTGGGTGATTCCAGAATGCCACCGAACGCCCTGCAGTGCACACGTCCTTATAGTAATTGTCTGCCCTGAAGGTCCAAAGTTCTGTTAATGAGCCCTGCAGTATTTGCTAAACTTTTGCTCATTTACGGAGGAGGAGACTGAGATTCAGAGAGGTTGTGAGGCTTACCTGGTGGAAGGTGTCCCACAGCTGGCCAGTGGTGGATGCATCAGAGTCTGAACTCATTGCTCTGCTAGACTAACTCCTGGCATCTCCCTCTGTACCCATGCTTTGTAGCGGGTCCCTGTAATGTAATGTGAAGCAATCTAGAACTGTCCCAGGCCAGCTGCCAGCCCTCAGGAGGCAGTCACTGCCACACTTTCTGGGTGTAATATAATGTACACATCAGTGGGAGTTTTTCCTATAAAGATTCCTTTGAGGAAGATAAACTCGCCACATATTTTGAATGAATCAGGATCCTATACAAGAGGGCCCACCTTTAGTTTTAGACTCTGTACTGTATGAGCAGGGTCTTTTCCATGCAGCTAATGTCTCGGTACAGTTGCAGATGAACTTCACTTTAAACAGGTTGTCTTTAGTGGTTTAAGAGGCGGTGATCTGGGGGAGGAACATCTGATAGCCTGGAGTGGAGAATGTGCAGGGTACCTGGAATGTCAGTTGTCCTTTTGTTATCAGGTCCGCCTCAGGGCCTTTGCACAGCCCCTCCACCTCTCAGGAACAGTCCTCCTTCGCCTTCAAAGGTCATCATACAAATCATCTCCTGTTGGTGGGCTTTTCCCACATCTTGGCTAGGCATCTTCTATATGCTTCCTGACTCTTTAAATCCTTTATACCAATTGGGTCTGAAAGGAATATTATGAACTGAATATGTAATTCTAAATATTTTGTAGTCCCTTTATAAAAAAATAAATGACAGGTGGAATTATTTTTAATAATCTATTTTATTTAACCCAATATATCCAATATTCATATATAACAGTTCAATATACAGTTGGTATAAAAAGTGAGTGAATGATTTTACATTTTTTTAAATGAAGTCTTTGAAACCTGGGGTGTGTTTTACATTTACAACTCATCTCAGTTTAGATGCTAAATTTTTGTTGGTCAAAATGAAATATACCCACACCAAAGAACAAAGCTGCATTTAATAGGAAATTATTTTATACCATTTTATTTTTTAAATTTAAATGAATTAAAATTAAATGAAATTAAAAATTCAGTTCTTTGGTTTCAGAAGCTACATTTTAAGTGCTTAATAGTCACACATTCTGATTGTTTCAAATTACATTAAACTGAAATTGCCTATTTATGTTTTACTCCCACTAGACCATAACCCCACTGAGATCAAGGATGTTGCCTTATTTACTTTACTTGCTAGTGTCTTGCACAGATTTTGGAGTACAGAAGGCACTCAATAAATACTGCTTGGGTGAATTGAGGTAATACTTCTAATCCTCGCTTTGCCATTGACTACTGTACAACCTTGATAATCTGGGTTCTCCTCTAATAAAACGAGACATCTGGACACTGAACATCTGCTCTAGTGGGTGGTAAGAAATATCTTGTGATCAAAAGGATTTGTGGTCAGATAAGTATAAAAACAGCCGAGTTTAACACAAGTAGCTGCCCAAGTAACTGGTTTTTTTTTGTTGATGTTGTTTTGTTTGTTTGTTTTTTAGTTGAGAATTCTCAGAGCCTTGAACATTTCAGTGCACTGTGACTTGGCAGGAGGAGAATCCTGGGTGTCCTGTTCCCCCAGCATATGTGACCATGCAGGCTTTGTTTCAGAGCATCCTTGCTTGGGCCTGCTACTCTCTGCAGCACAATCCAGGAAGGGCCAGGTGGCTCTAGGGTCTTTTGGCTGAGATGCTCCTCTAGGCTCGGTTTGCGTTTAGGGTGACAGACAGTTTCAAGGACAGGTGACAGTGATCACCCATTTCCTGCTTCAGTTTTAACAGATCCAGTTCTTAATACAAAAGGGGTATCAGAGCAACTCTCTGCCACCAAGTGGCTCAAAATCAACCCCTTACTTTATTCATAGCAGGTTGTTTTCAGATTGGAAGGTAGCACTTCTTCAAACAAGGGCTCGTATTCAGAGCGGTGGTGAGAATGGTCTCCATCTATTTCTTCCGTCTTATTTGAACAGGTGCACAACGCAAATATGTGCTTCACCTTTTCCCGAATGGCCACCACAGAGTTTAAAACGCAGAGGCTTACATTAGGGATGGAATAACAGATTGAGCCATATAAATGTGCTGATATTCAACCACTTTCAAAATACAAATATGACAATTTCATATGGTTCTACTTATCAGTTATAATAAATCTCTGTACTCTCATTCCAGTTAGTGGGAATCTAAAGCAGAATGACCTTCCTGGAGAATAACAATTGGAAAATATATAGAAAGTTTTAAATGTGTCTGTCATTGACCCTGCAATTCCACATCTAGGAATTTATCCTAAGACCTTAGAGGATACGTACACAAAGATGTATATACAGGAATATCTGTTGCAGCTCTGCTTGTCAGGGAAAATTGGAGACCATCTAGGATCCCAAATAGTTGTTAATATTATAATATCTATGCAGTGGGATATCATAAAGGCATTAAAATTATAATTTGTATTTGCATTTATTATCTATAACAATAAATGATGTCTAAGGCATATTTTTAGGGAAAATGAATTTCAACTTTAGCATGTGTAATATGATCTCATTAAAATTAATCTTTATATTGAATAAACATGCGTATATAGAAATGTCTAAGATGATATAGATACATGTATTAATAGAAATTTTATCTGGATGATAAGTACAAAAAAGATCAGTTTCCATAAAGGATAATATTTAAGCTGTCCTGCATATGCAATGACCCACCATATAACAGAAGCTATCTATTGCAGAAAGTTTCAAGACTTTTGACTCAAAAAAGTTGGGCTGTTGAGAAATGGATACAAGTTTGTTTGTTTTAAATCTATGGCTTTTTGGCTCATGTTTGCTGGGGGTTTCATTCATGGAGAAAGATTCTGGGTTGACTTTATAATCTCAGAAGGAATTCTGTATTACTCCACTACATAATATTTTATTTGAATACCATGTATTCAGGTCAGGGGGCTTCTACACATATGACTTCCATTTGCTGAATGCCTGGTAAGTGGCTGTGCCCACCTCTGTTTTTATGTTCTCTACAAAGCAGGAACAGTTCCACTGTTTTTTCTGCTGAGAAGACTGACCCTCAAGGAGGACACAGAGCACATGGTCCCCCTGCTAGTGAGGTCGAACTTAGATTGACATTCTCGCTGTTTGAGCCATGCTTTGCCTTTGAATTATTACGTCCTAAATAACCCTTCACATCTGATTCCCACATCTGAGTCCTCTGGGACAACTTCAAACTTTTCAAAGCAGAAGAAGAAAAAAAGAACTGCATTGCGGTTAAGAAGCAGCATTGAGGGCAGATCTGTAAGACTTCGGTCTGCCTACTCTGTCATTCATATGCTATGTAACTTGAGAAAGTTAGCGAGCTTTGCTGTGTCTCCGTTATTCTTTCTGTAAAATGGGGAGAGTTAGCAACAGACCTACCTTGTAGGCGTGTATGACTGATTCAGACAATTCCCGAAACATTGCACAACTCAGTGTCTGGTTTGCGGTGGGTGGTGGCTCAATGCTAGCCACCGTGGGCATCCTCTTCTTTATTATTCGCCTTACGATGATTCTGTATGTGAGGAAACAGGTTAAGTACCTTGGCTAAGGTCACAGAGCTGACAGAAGGTAGAGCGGCCGTTCTTTCATCTTCCTGTTCAGCAGAGGACACTGGGTAGAAAGAAGACATGAGAAGGGACTCAGTGTTGTGCCATATTTCTCTTTGCACTCCATGAAGGTAAATGGGATGAAACAGCAACTGATCCAACCCAGCCCCAAACCACAAATGTCAACAGATATTTTATAGCAGAGAAGGTGCCAACGAACATGTCACATGCTCTTTTGGAAATAAATGAAGCCACATAGGGACTCTAAAGTAAAAAAAAAAAAAAAAAGAAAAAGAAAAAAAAAAAGAAAGAAAGATCCGGACTGTTTATGGATCTCCTCTGGCTCCAGTTTATGGTGCTCCAAATGCCCCAGCAGGAACAGGCACTGTAGGAGGAGCGTGGCTGAGAACTCATCTAATTGCGTCTCACTGGGCAAGTCATTCAGGGCCTCGGCTGCCGCATCATTACAAGCAGGGGTCGTAAAACTCCTGTTCATGGGTTTGTTAGAACGATTTGAGGATCAAAGTCCTGGTTTTATTCTTATACACAGCTGAAGCTCAAAAATGTGCTTGAATTCCATTTCATTTTGGTTCCTTGCTTCTGTTTTCAGACAGGAATGAGATCTACCTTTTCTGATTTGGTTTCCACCTGTCAGCTTTTTAAATAAAATAAATATGGTGCTCAGTTCCCCAAAGAGATTGACGCCTGCATCTCTTTGGAAGTCAGGCGGGGGTGCCATGTGGAATCAGAATTGCAAGGTTCCTTGGAGATTATCTAGTGAGCCTAGACTACTGATTTTCCACTTTCTCTCCTTCTGCACTGGCGCTTATTCTGCAGAGGAAATCTAATGTGGAGCCTAAAAATATAAAATGTGAAAGGGAATTGCCCCAGTTGAAACAGTAGTGCCCTTGACATTTGCTTTGCCCAGAGGCCATTCCTGTGGTCCTCTATAGAACTAAGTACCCTGGACACATATTTAAAAATGTGCACTTAAGGTCTTGTGGGTATGCACTGTATGCTGGATAAAAAAACAGATGCCTAGGTTTTACCCTGAAATGATCATATCAGTGTCTAGATTTTCAACAAGACCCCTAGGTGATTGTGTAGGTGACTTCCTAAAATTGGAGAACCTCTGCAGTGCTTTCAGGGGAAACTGACGCCCAGAGGAGAGAGGTTATTGGTCTGTGGACCCATAGGTGGCATGGGGCCAAGCCTAGCATGCAGGAATCTTGGTCTCCAACATCCAGCTTTGGCTCCTCAGGTGCAAGCAACAGAAACTGTGGCTCACCTAAGCAGAAGAAGGCAACTCCATGGTTCATAAAATGAAGGAAAAAGCCCAAGGCCCAGAAGTTAGGGCAGCTCCTTTGGAGCAGAAAATAGGAATTAACAGAGTCTCTTCAGGGTACATCTAACGAAAACAAAAACAAAAAGCCGATTGAAATGAAGGGGTTAAGGTAATTCTGTGATTTAACTATCAAGCAAATGACATTTTAACAGTCTTTTTAGCATAGCCTGGCTGGGCTCGAGACCTTTCTTGCAAAATGCCTTAATCCTTGGCCTCTAAATAGAGAGTTATTTTCAATTTCTCCAGTTCCTAATGTTTTAAATGGAACTACTGTTCCCCTTTGAGCACCCAGTGCCTGGCTGGAGACCTTTATTGATATATATATAAATTACCCCAATCCCCTCTGCTGCCTACAGATCCAATCATATTGAACTAATGTGCATATAAATAAAAACCTGGAAGTGTGGTTTATGGCAATAAGTAGTGCAGTCGAAGTTTATACCATTCTGCAAAGACACCTTGATACATTGCTGATCATCTTCATAATGTGCTTAAAGAGGCGGTGTGTGTCAGCTGAAGCCAGAGCACTCTGGGAACTGAACGGGAAATTTGATTCCCAACATGATGGACCAAAAGAAGAATCCGTCCTGCCAGAAGTATGCCCATTTCATGCCACACAGGGCCGAGAGGCTAGAAAGCTCTTCCCAAAGTCATCAGGCTGGAAAGAGGTGGGCTGTTCTGGGAAATAGAGGAGTTGGGCTAGCGATTCTCATACCCTCTTTTTGTAGGTCCTTGTTCTTTATTCAGGTGCATTTCTTCCAGTTGGGAATCTCTCCTGTGCCTCTCTTATTTAGCTTACCACTGTCGACTTAATATCATCCATTTGTATATGTGTACTAATTCCCTCTTAGACTGTGTATGCCTGGGGCTGATTCATCTCCGGATTTTCCAAACTCCTACTTGTACCTATCCATAACAGGTCCTCAGTGGTCACTGTTTTTGTGAGTGAATGAAAGAATATATAAATGTGTAGGTCTTGGTCACAGTAGGAGATGCCTGCTTTAGGTAAGTATAGAAAATGAAGGGCACGGAGCATAGGGATGGGGAGATCAGGGTGGCAGTAGGGATGGGGAATTGAGTGGAAGTGAGGGGATGGAATCCTGTTCTTGGACATTCAGCCCAAGTAAAGCCTGAAGATGAGCCCAGAGAGGAAACAGAATTAAATTAAGCAAAATATATCCTCCTTGTTTAGTGTTATCAAAAGTGGCTAAGTGTCTCATTGAAGTTTGGGGGAGAAATACTAGAATTGATATTTACATATATTTCTAATTTTTTAAGTTTTCAACTTGTTTTAATATCAATGCAATCTATTAGCATTGTGATATATGTATATATAATTTAAAAGTAAATATATGTAGATAATTATATATATGGATAACATATTTTTTTTTAACTAAGGGAATGAGTATGACATCAAAAAGTTTGCAGGCTGCTACTATAGAGCTTTACGGCCATGCTAAGCCAGGGACTTTGAACAGCCTTCCAGTCTTGAGCTAATGTTAATTTCATCCATTATTTAAGAAAAAATATGTGCGTTTTGGCTTATCTCTATTTATATGCTGAAGTTCCGTGTATTGTAGTAATTAAGTACCCTGGCCTTGGTATTGCTTAGTCCTGTCACTGCTTCTGACTCTGTTATATTTTGGTGAAGTCAGCCTCTCTGGGCCTCAATATTCTCATCTATAAAATGGGATCAATATTAGGGCCTACTCCAGAAATGAGACAGTACTTGTGAATCCCTCAATCATATTCCTGGCACATAACTGATTTTCATACATGCTATCTACAAAGAATCCAGGAATGTCAATCAGTTTGTGATTACTTCTCCATCCATGACCGTAGCAGACATCACTAATAGATCATGGCCCTTTTCTTTTCTGGCACTAGACTAGACCACAGAATTAGATTCAATAACAAAACTTTTTTTTTTTTTCCTGGGGACAGTTGCAGTCTCTGAAAGGCATTTGGTGCAAAGCTGCTAATGTGCAGAAACAACGCTGTGGACCTTCCCAGCAGCAGGAGAGATCCCAGTGAGACTTGAAGAGCTTTTCCTATTTAGGATCCCAGTGCGATGTTATCAAGAAGGCCTTTGAAAACTTTTCTCTGGGGACTGTGGAGGCTATGGCAACAACAATAAGGATAATGCCTCACATTTTGAACGGTGCTTTTTAGTTTTCAAAGCACTTTCATGCACATTTTCTGACTTCATCTTCTTAGCAACCCTGCCTGGCAAAGCAGAGCAGGCATTAGAATCAGAAAAACAGCAATTTTTTTTTTGTTAAAATGAAAAGAACCCTAGAGATTCTGTCCAACCTCTTCATTTTATAGACAAAGAAATCGAGGCCTGAGATGGTGACTTGTTCCTGGAAAGGCACTAGAAGTCACAACACTCATATTAGACTTCTTGGTCTCCTAGGCAGATGCTTAATGAAGAGTTGGTTGAAAGATGAATAAATGAATGAATGAATGAATGAATGAATGAATATAGTCTCTTAATGGCCAAACCAAGAGCAGTGGAAACTTCTTTCTGTAATGTGGAATGATACCATTTGCATATGAAATGTTACCTAAAGAAGGCTGAGTCCTCAATGCAGCAATATTCAGAGGTGGGGATTTTGGAAAGTGAATGGATCATGATGGTTCTGATTTTTTTAATGGATTAATCCATTGAGGGATTCATGTTTGGTGGCATTATTGGAAGGTGGTAGAGGAGCCTAGTTGGAGGAAGTCGGTCAAGGAATGCATGCCCTGAAAGGGCCCTCAGCATTTCCTTGCCTCTTTCTGCTTTGCAGTCACCCTGAGGAAAGCAGCTGCGCCCCACCGCGCTCTCCCATCATGGTGCTCTGTTTATCATTGGCCCATCGCGATGGAGCCAGTCGACCACAGACTGAAACCATGAGTCAAAATAAATAAATCTTAACTCCTTTAAGTAGTTTTTTTTTTCTCCCCAGGTAATTCTCATAATGATGAAATGCTGACTAATACAGGGAAGAAACTTGTTTTTCCTGAAGCCCTCTGTAGCTGTTAATTCTCATTGCCTACATTTTCACCTAGGAGTCCCAGCAGATTCCAAATATGAGAAACAGTCCAGCACAGGTCTTGGCTCCGATTGAAAGTCCTGACCTGAAATCCTAGAGAAAGAAACTTTACTCCTTTGGGGAAAAAAAAGTACAGGTGGGGAGACCTAAAGTCCCATGGTGTCTGACTTGGGGATGGAGAAAGACCATTTGTGGGTGACGATTTTGAAATTCGAGGCTCTGGGAGATTTTATAGGCCTATAAGATTGAAGTTTGCTCTTCCTGGGGTTATGGCTGTATCTGGGCCCTTCTCTGTGAGATATGCCCCACTCTATCCATCCTGGATGTTTTCACAAGTTCCCTTTGTGGGGAGGGTAGTGGATTTGCACAAGGCTGACCTTGTGAGAAAGTCTAATTTGGATTGGCTCTAGGATATTAGAGGATCACAAAGAAATAACAAGGGCATGATTTCTTGGTGTTTGGGCAGGCGATGTGAATATTTTTTCTGGGAGCTAACATGAATGAATTTCTTCCTTTAATGTTGAATGTTTATGTTCTCTTAGGAACTCTTGGGAAGTTCAGAATTTAAAGGATGTCAGAAACAATCCTTGGGAGATAAGGCAAGACATCTGCCAGCGAGATAACAAAATGAGAGTTTGCAGATCCAACTGGAGTTAAAAATGGGTTATGTTGGGTTGGAGGGGTGGCTCAGTGGTTATGCACTTGCTTGGCATGCACAAGGACCCAGGTTCGATCCCTAGGACTACATATACAATTAAGTGGAGGAAAAACAAAACCTAGATGAAAAAATAAATATTAATTCTCTCTTTCTCTTTCTAAAAAGAAATTATAAAATGTTTACAGGTTTAGGGGTTCAGAGAAGGAGTTACTGTGGCCTATATGGAACTTGAACTGGATATAGAAGAATGATATCTATATTTTTCTATGTATTTAATACCGTTCTTAGTAAAATAAATACTGATTTATTTAATTATCGTAACAAGCTTAGGAAGTAGACACTAGGATCATCATTTTATAAATGATGAAATCAAGGTAGTGAGAGATAAAGTAACTTGCTAAAAGCAGAGGTGGGATTTGAGCCCAGCCAACCGAGAGTGCATGATCTTAGTCACAATGCTCTGCAACCTCTCTGGATATATGGGATTTGAAGGGCAGAGCACAGGGGCAATGTATGGGCAATATGTCTTAGTCTGTGTGTGCTGCTATAACAAAATGTCAAAGACTGGGTGATTTTGAAAGGACATGACTTTTTTTTTCTTAAAATTCCAAGGGTGGGGAATCTGAGATCAGGGCATCAACAGGTTTGGTTGGTGAGAGCCACTCTGCATTAAAGTTGGCACCTTCTTGCTGTACCCTCTAGGAGGAGAGGGATGATGTGCCTTCAGGTGATGGAGGTGAAGGAATACATGAATCAAACGTTGCAGCATCTATAAGGGCCTTAATCTCATTTATGAGGCAGGCACTCTCATGGCCCAAGCATCTCCAATGTCTCCATGCCGTCATGTTAGCTATTAAATTTTAACACCTGAACTTTTGAGGGGATACATGAAAGCCATAGCACCATGGGTATATTCTATTCAGGAGAGCCAGCTAAGTGGGGTGCAGAGGTCAAACCTGGGAATTGCAAACACTGAGATCCAAAAATAGGAAAATGATTAGGGTCTAAGCAGAAAGGTTTTGGTGGTTTAAGTATAAATTCACAAAATTCTTTGCAATTCCTCTCTTGAAGTCGTAGAACTTGATTGCTTTCCTTTTGAGCAGAAGCTGGCTTTGCCTCTAAGAGAGTAGAGTGGAACTGATGGTGTTTGACTTTCACCCAAACTAGGAGCTTTACTGTTCTTTTTTTAAAATTTTTATTTGATAAACATGGTCTTACAACTAGGAGGGGTTCATCGTCAAACGATCAAGAACAAAAGTGTAATGACAGAACCAGCCAAATAGTACATTAGATGGCTAACCTAACAATTACCTCAACATGTATGAATTCTTACATGATCATGGGGAACTTTGCCTGGGGGACGTAGGGAGGGGGGAAGGGAACAGGAAGGACATCAAGCAGCTTTATTGTTCTAAAGCATCATGGCGTGCAGTCTCTGTCTTTCATCTCTCACTCCTAGCAGAGCTGGCTGCGATGTCATGAGGACCCTCCAGAAACCCTGCAGGAGTGAGGAACTGAGGTCTCCCACCAACAGCTGTGTGGGAAGACCCTCTGGAAGCAGGTGGTCCTCCTCAGTCAAACCTTCCAGTGGCCAACTGCAGCCTGGCTCACAGCTTCACTGCATCCTTTAGTTAAGCTTCTTCATTAAAGACATTTCTTAATTCAAGGATTTTCTTAGTTTCTTAATTTAAGTGTTCTTAGTTGAAGAAACCGGAAGACAAAGCTCCTTTGTTCTTTAAAGCTGCCACATTTGGGGCTAACTTGCTATACTGCAATACTGATCCAGCCTTCACTGCTACCTTGAGTAGGTTACGTGCTAGCCTTGTGCCTAAATGGAGTCCCTGGTCGATAAATGCGACCCAAGTTGTATGGTAGATACCAGGAGCCATTCTGGAAGGCTTTGGGCAGGTGAAAAACATGAGAACAGTAGTATTTTAGAAAGATTGATGCAGAGCATGAATTGTGGGTGAAGGGACCCATGGGGAGGTAATTTGGGCTATTAAGATGTCTGAAGTGTGTTAAGGTTTCGTTCAGGCATAGTTTCAGGGTGGGGAAGAGGAACAGAACCATGTAAGTTCCATGAGATCTGGCTTCTTGCTTTTTTCTTTACCACTAAGACCTTGGAGTCTTCTTTACCATAGTTCTTGATGTATATACCAGGAATTCAATATTTATTAAATGAACTTAGTACATGAATGGTGGAGTGAGTGAATAAAAAAGAGAAATGTGGTGCCCCCCCTAAAAGTTGTCTTTTTTTTTTTTGGTCTAGAAATGAAATCCCCCAAAGTTGGTATAGTAATATCTGTTACCTTAAAACTATTTTCAATTTCTGTGACCCCAATTGGGGCCAGCCTGTTTTCAGAACTCAGTCCTGTTCTACAGCTGATTTAAAAGCTCCTCCTTTCTTCACATTATTCATGCAACAAACATTTATTGAGCATCTATAATATGCCTGGCATTGTGATGGGCCCTGGAGGGGAGAAGATGAGTGAGGGATGATCCTGCCGTGTTTCAGTATTTCTTTCTCTGCTTTTATCTCCAGGCATCTCAGAAGTTTATTTTTGAAATAAAGATTCATTTTCTTAGTGGAATTCTTAAGAGGGGAGTGATGAGATGAATTCGGGCTTTTAGGAGCTGATTTTAGAACTTGGGAATGAGTTAGACTGTTTCCCGTTCACCCTTGCTGATACGCCCCATTAATATTCAAAAGCTGTCACTTTATTTTATCTTTGTTCTTTAGTAGACTAGACTGCTGGCTGAGAGAACCTGGTTTGTCTGGTTTAGTCTTGTCACATAGGGGGGTAGGACAAAAAGAGACATGGCTCAAGGTTGTTTTTCTGTTCTTTAAATTTTAGGAAGTTTCTGCATATTTCTGTCAGCATCATACTTCATTTAATTAACTGTTGTCTCTTTCCTGTAAATAAAATTCAATTGTTGCTGGGAAAAATCCCCAGACCTGAGCAAGACCTGTTGATGAGTGGCCAGTGGCCAGAGGATGTGCATCTGGATTTGAGGAACCCTGAGCAGACATGGTGTAGAAAGCCACTAGCGTAATGAGGGCTCTGCTGTTAGGAAGAATTCTGATGTGTCCTTGTGCTTGTAGGAAAGAGCAGGGTGTTTATGATGTTAGTAATGCCTGCCCATGGGCAGGGTCCGGGGACTGGTGCAGCACTGTATTACAGTGACCATGGAGTCTGGGGCTCACCTGAGGTGTTCAGGTGAGGACGGATGTAGGTAGGCAAAGAAAATTTCATTTCCGTTTGTCTAATCTTTTCCCCACCTACTTCTCATTTGCTCTCTCTTCATGTCCTCTTTCCTCTTCTCTCGGATGCCCCTGCTTTTTTTTTTCTCATGCCCATTTGTTTTACTTCTCTCTTTGCCTCCACAGATCTCATTTTCAGCCCTTCTGCAGGGCCACTCCCCTCCCTGTGCATTCATTTTCCATAGCTGTGGCTCTTCTCTGCTAATCCTGGACAGCTCAGAACTCCTGGTCCCTGACTTAGAGTAATAGAGGCTGGTGACTTTACAACCTCTCCAGGATCCATTGGCCTCTGAGCCTTCTAGCGTTCTCAGCAGGCTGGCAGAAGCACTAAAAAGACCGTAAGCTTTCCAGGGCCATGGCCAAGTACATGGTCAAGACAGGGCTCTCTAGATGAGGAGTCTGTGCAGACAGACGTGTGACCCTGGACTGTCCGCGTTATCTCCCGGGTGCCTTCTTTGGTTCATATGATCACAATTAAATTCACTCCAAAATTGAAAAGTGCAAACATCTGAACATGTTCACACATTGTACTCCGAATGATGGGCTACATTTCCTTTGAATTTGCCTTCCATTCAGGTGGAGCGGGCATAGTTGGAGCTGCCTCCCCCCAGCGGAGGGAGACTCAACTGTTACCGTAACGCTGTCTCCCTTTTTTCTTCTCCCCACATGATAACCACATTCTACTCTTGAATATTTAGTTTTCTTTTATTCACTCTCTAAGGTTACTATATTGGTACAGAAGGGAGGGGTGAGGCCGTCTTCTTCTCATCCCAGTTGATATTCATCTGTCTGCCTAAAATGCGTTTTTTTCCCTCTCTCCATTTTTTTCTTTTTTAGTCATTTACCACCATTTTGGCTGGTGGGTGTGGGGTGTGCGTGCGTGTGTGTTTTTACCCTCTAAGCACATTGAATGTCTTTAGCTTGCACATTAGACAGAAGACTGATAGGATAATGAAGATGGAATGTTAAATGCCATCTATGTAAATCAGCTCCATCAATGGGTACAAGATTCAGCTACTTTAGATCTTTTTTTTTTTGACATACATTTTCATTTTTTTAAAAGGAGAATGATCTTGGATTATTATTAACCTACTTTAGAAGAATTTTGCGTTACCAGACACATTACTGTTTTGCATAAAGTCATATTAAATTTTGGTAGGCTGTACAACATTGTTTTCCCTGAAATGCTGCTTTTTACCTCCAAGTAGTTTCTTTTGTACCTTTGGTGGAAGGTTGGTTTCTGATAGTCAGATCCTATCTGGAAACTGGGAAGGAAGAAATGAGGGTCTTTCCCTGCTCCCTCTTGGCAGGGGAATGGAACTGATATTTTCTCCACTTAGGTGAGGTGTGGACATCAGTAGGGTAGATTCAAAGGATGCTGATGCTTTGAGGAGATCGAGGAAATCTCCAGTTCGTGTTTGGGTTCTAGAACAAAGCCATGGGAGCTTTGTGACAGGATTGGGTTTGAATAAGGACACTAGGGTAGTTGTCACTCTTAGGGCTGCAAGTGATAGGACCCAACTAAAACCTGATGTGCAGGATACAGGTGTACAGCTCAGGAGAAGCGGGTTTCCCTTTTCCATCCCTTCCAAGCTCTCCTGCACCCCCTCTCTCTTTGTGTCTGTCTTTCTCAGTGTTTTTCTCTCCCTTTCCCCCTTTCTACCATTTCTCTCTCTCACCCATTTTCCTCCCTCTGTACCTTATTTGTGTCCCTCATTTCTTTCTTCTTTGGTCTCTCTCTCTCTCCCTCCGTCTCCCTCTCTTTCCTCACCACTCTGTGACTCTCCTCCGCCCCATTTTCCTTTGCTTACCTTTCTCTCCATCTTCTCTCTATTCCATCATTCTCTCATTGATCCTGTCTCTCCCCATCTCTTCCACATTTCTACTTTCCCATCTCTCTCTCATCCTTTCTCCAGCTTCTCTCCACATTTCCTTCTATACCTCTCCTCCAAATCCTCTTCCCTCTGCCCAATCTCCCTTCCCACTCTCTCTCTCTCTTTTCCTCTTTCCCCCTCTTTCTCTCCTTCCTCTCCTTTTCCATCTCTTGCCCTTTTCCCACAGCCCCATATTTCAGAGAACCTTTGCATTGACCTGGCTTGAATCATATACTCACTTCTTGAGATTAATTCACATTTTCCAGTCAAATAAAAAACTGTCTCCCTTCCTTGGGTCAAATGCCCACCTATATGACCAGGAGTGATGGGGGTAAAGGCAGGGTATTAGGATTAGCGGGCCCACCACAGTCATTTAGATCAGGGAAGGAGCTGTTTCCTAAGCACACTACAGTGTTATTAACAGAAGGAAAAGGAGATATTCTCTAGGTGGACAGAAGCAGCAGGTGCCTACTACAACCACTCTCTTGCTCTGGCCAGAGGGTGGACATTGGTATGGGTATGGAGAGGGTACATTTCTTACTGGTGGGTGTAGCCAGCCTGTTCTCTTTTGTTCTTAGAAATCCTTCTAGTTAGTTAAAACAGACCCGTTTTTTAAAAGTTGATTCTCCCTCTCTCTTTAAGAAAGAATCAATTTAATTTAATTTTTTCATGTGGCTTTTGTTGCTCTGACACTTCGTAGCGTATGTGGTGCTAGGGTTTGAACCCGTATCCTCGTGAATGCCAGGCAAGCTCTGTCACCACTGAGCCACCTCTCCAGCCCTCAAAGGACCCATTTTGAATTCCTTCAGTTACATTTCCTCCTCATCACTAATGGCTTCCACCTTGCTACGCAGGGGATGTGCCCAATTAACCCAAACAGCTTCATTTCTTCCACAGTTTCCTTCCCCAGGTTTCTACTCATTCTAACTCTGCTATCTCTAAACTATTTCCCATGACTTCTCAAGTCCCACAATAATATGGGCTAAGCCTTCTTTATACATGTTTCACCTTGAAATGAATGGGCACATTTCAAAAAAAAAAGAAAAGGAGTTAGAAAGAAAAATAAAATAATCATACGAACAGGAGGAAGAAAGGTAATTTAGGGAACATGCAGTATTGCACTGAGACATCTGGGGAACTGGATGTAAAGACATGCACTTGTCCTCATGGTGGTTTGGGCTGATTTGCTGAGATAGAGGTGGGATCTCTCTTAAAATGGGAGAGAAGAGAACTCCAAAGCCAGGAGCGGGCTGACGCTGCGTCTGGCTCTCCTACACTAATTTGGAGGTGAATGTCCTTTACTCAACATTAACATGCCAGGTTTGGGAGGTTGGGTGGGGAGATCGACAAGCTCACCTTTAATTGCATTTGGTTGGATTCACTCGCTTCCAAATACCTTAACTTTAGAGAGCCAACCCTGACGTTGAGTTGAGGCCAGTTTAATATCTCCCTAACAAACAGAGCCAGGGGTTCTGAAGATATGTGTCAGTGGAGAAACCAGCCCCGCTGGTCCTTCTCAACATGCTAGTGGTAGAGATCATGGGGCCAGAGGGGAACTGGGCCCACAGGGAGGTGATCAGAGCTCTATCTTCTCCACCAGGCGGTTGCAGCAGATTTTGGCTGAGCCTACGGCTCTAGCTGCCCATTTTGGATTTGGCTGGCGACTGCTCTGGGCAGGCTTTGTGCCTCTGCCTGTTTGTGTTAGAATGTGACACATGGACCCAGCAGTCAGCCGGGTGCCAACCATGTAATCCGACGCCATATGTTCTCAAGTCAGGAGAGAATAGAGCAGATTTTTTTTTTTCAATTTTGGAAGTAGGTTAATTACATTCATCTACATTTTCAGCTCTAGAGGTCACAGATGCTAAATTATTCCTGACATATTTGGGTGGTCATTTATGACCAAAATTGTTAAGTGTCAACCTTTCCATCTAGAGGATTGTGGGAAGAGTATATTCTAGAATGAGCCCACAGCTCTAAAAGATGCTTGCTCCCTTCATGAAACTGTTCCTCCTTGGCACAGTTTTTAAAAATGGATTTAAAGTGTTGTTTTGAGGGGAATTCAGCAGCGCTTATTTTATCAGCATCTTCCTCTGCCCAGATGTTGTTTTTCTTTTCTTTTCTTTTTTCTTTTTTTCCCAATGATATTTAACGGGTTTGCCAGGGTATATTGATGGATGAAGCCAGCTGTGTCATTACTTTGCTATCTTTTGTTCCTCAAGTTTAAGGACAAAACTTAAACTTTCTACTAAAAAGTGAAGTCTGATTCAGGGTCGAATGGCAGTGACTCCCATGGCTAGTATTTATTGAGAGTTTGGTCAGTGCCAAGAGTGTGAGATGTTTACCTGCGATATCTTATTTAATCCTTGAACAGCTCGTGTGTCAGGGTTGCTTACACTCCGGGTTCTGCAGTCTACGAATTGGATGTGATGTGCCTGTGATCTTCCATTCGATCTTCCAGATGTGTGCCTTTCCTTCACCCTCTCTGTGTCTCGGGGGCAATGTGGATTGCGTATGCAGGTCCCCTGCCCTTGGCTTACTTTGGAGTTTGGGCTGTGAGGATCCAAGATAAAGACACTGGAGCAACAAAGGAGGGGAAAGACAGTTTTTGTTGTTGCTTTTGTTTATTTTCGTTCTGTTTGCAGGGCTAGAGATTAGACAGACAGTTTGGAATCTAAATCCAGTCCCTGTACTCATCAGCTCTTTTCTCATCGTAAGCTACTAAGCATCTCTGATCCTCAGAATTTTGTAAGTGAAACAGAGATGGTTCTATCTATCTTTTGAGTAATGGTAAGGAGGATTAAATTAGATGACGTTCCACTAGCTAGCTTTGTACATTGTGAAGACCTCCTTTTTCGTTTCCTTGTGATTTTTGAGTAGTCCATGGTGGCATGTTTTGTGTTTGTGGTCTGTTCCCTGATGCGGCAGGTGTCCATACCCTGCCCAGATCTCCTTAGCTCACCTGAGATGTCACTTACATATAGTGAGAACACTGCTTTGGGTAATTTTGTCTTTGCCTGAGGGAGCATGCTTTAGCTGCAAGAGGAACAGGCTAAGAATGCTAAGGTTTGCATTGATTTCTGCATTTAATTTTTAAAAATAAAATGCAAAATTTTTCAGATTTCACAGAAATTTGAATTCTGTCCAGTGTCTTCTCAATGTATGTGGTTCCCGTGAATTCTCTCTTTGGTTTGTTAGCATGTAAATTCTATTAATAGATTTCCTAGTGTTGATCTCTCCTTGCACATATTGAGTGTTATTTTAATGGGCTCTTTGGTTTTCTCTGCTAATATTTGTTGGTGCAGCCATAATTATTACTGAGAATAGTCTATGGTGTTTTGAGGCAACCCTTTATCAGATTCAGCTACCAATGTTGTACGTGTACCAATAGGAATTGGGAAATTTCTGTTCTTTTGTTCTCTTTTATAGTTTTGAGATTCTTTCTTTGATTTTGAAAGCTTGATGCAATTTAGACCTCATCCTTTTTTTGTTATTTTTTTTGTTTATTTGCTTAGAGATAGGTCTTTAATATTTTCCTCTATTTCTTCTAGGAAATTGGACTGTTTAAATGTTCTATGACTGGTATTAGTTTGGTGAAATGCATTTTCTTAAAATTATCCATTTATTTATGTTTTAATATTTATTGTGCCAAATTATATGCAGTGTTTTCTAATGATGCTAAAGGCATTTTCAGTTTAATGGGCATTTGTCCTTTGCCATTTTTAAAAATTTTACGCATTAGTGTTTTTCTGTCTGTGTAGTTTATTCTTGATTAGGTGAGGTGTTGATTTGTCTATTGTGTTGATTTCTTGGAAGTTGAGTTCTTTGCATTATTAATTAGATTTTCTCTTTTTTAAAGTGTTATGTTTCACCTCATTCCAGTCAGAATAGCAAAGATGAAGAATACAAACAAAAGCAGACACTGGAGGGTTTGTGGGAAGAAAGGAACACTAACACACTGGAAAGCAGTGTAGAGACTCCTCAAAAAATTAGGGATGGAACCACTGTATGACCCAGCTATCCACTGTTGGGTATTTTCCCAGAAGAGCTAGAATTGGCAAATTACAACACAGCTACATCAATGTTTATAGCAGCTCAATTTACAATAGCTAAATTATGAAATTAACCCAGATGCCCCTCATTGGATGAACAGACCAAAAACTGTGAGATATAGATATACACACACATATATATATATATACACACACACACATACCCAAACGTACAATGGAGTTGTACTCAGCTATAGAAAGAATGAAATGGATGGAAATGGAAAAAAGTCATGAGCAAAATAAGTCACACCCAGAGTCTTAAGGGTGCAAGTTTTTTTCTCATTTGCATAAACTAGAGTAAAATCAAGGATAGGGTGATAGTTATGTACTTGACAAACCAAATTTGAAGAATCACATAACCTGCAGAACTATAGCTAAGAGAAGGGGGAGAGATCAGGGAGAGAAGAGAGTGAAGGTGGAGAGAGAGGGAAAAGAGGGGTTATTAATCTTGTATGCTACATTTGACTCCCTGAGAAGTCAAATAATACTCATGCAGGAAATTAAATTTTGAAAATTCAAAAATTAATATACATGTATATGGACATTTATGTATGCTATAGGGGAAAATTACATTGGAGAAAAGAGCAGGGTGTGGGCACAGAGGGGGCGATACTGGATAAGGATTGGGCTCAAGTCAGATTGTCATTATGTATAAATGTATGAATGTGTAGCAACGAATCTCTTCAATATGTAAGAACATGCTGAACTAAAAAAATGCATTATGTTTTCCTATTTATTTCCTTCCTTCTGTTTTGTTTTGGTTTTATGTTGTTATTCTTTTTCCAACATTTGGTTTATTTTCATTCTTTCATCTTATCACTGCTTTAGTTGTGTATCAGGGATTCTGATAATAGTTTTCAAAATTATCATTCGAATATGTTTCAATCACATATTAATTTTTATACAAATTCACCTCTAGGGGCTGATGCGGTGGCTCAGCGGTTACCGTGCTTGCCTGGCACGTGTGAGGACACGGGTTCAAACCCCAGCACCATGTACACAGTGAAATATCAGAGCAAGGAAGGCCACATGAAAAACTAAATAAAATTGATTCTCTCTTTCTCTCTGTAATTGTCTCTCTCTCTCTTTAAAAAAATATTCAACTCTATCCATGTTCTATCACATCTATATCATTTATCTGTCCATCTATTTTCTTTCAGGATTAAAATTCTTAAGTTGCAGGAGCTCTGTAACACACAGGATCAAGCAAATCATTGCTCGTTACTCCACAATTTTTACTTGCTTGTGAATAATCTCTCTGAAAGTGACATATACACACATTTCTCAAATTATATTGGAATTGCACTGATTTTATGGATTTATTGGGGAGAATGAGTATCTTTATAATGGTGAATCTTCTTATCCAAGAATAAATTATGACTCTTCATTGTTTGTTTGTTAATGTCTCTCAATTTTATTTATCTCTACAGTTTTATGTCTCCATTTGTCTATGGAGGTGGCAGCAGTGCCTTCCCCTCTTTTGATAATATGAATTGGAATTTCCCCTCTATATTCTCTAAATAGTGATTGTTTAGTTTATACAAATGGTATTGATTTTTGTATATTTCTTGTGCAACTAGCCACTTTATTGAATGCTGTTATGAATGTGATAGCTGTGTATTGGTTTTTTTTTGATAATTGTGTCTATCATTTTGTTAATTTTACATGTCCTGATTGGCACTTTTAGACTAAAATTAAATAATAAAGGTAAAAGTGCACCTCACATCTTATTGTACTCTTTAATGGAACTTCTTGTGTTATAGTTTTAATGTGATTCTCAATTTGGGAACTCAGATATGTACTTTTGCAGGAAGGAAGAAGTTTTTTTTTCTTCCTTTAAGTTAGAAATGGTTTTAAATTTCATCAAATGCTTTTTCACAGTTTTCTTGGCAATCATTTTTCTCCTTTGACCTACTAATATGATGAATTTCATTAATGGATTTTTCTAAGATTAAAATAGTTTTGAATTCCTGGAATGAGGTGATTTGCATAATGTAGTGCTGGATTCTCAGTGTTAACATTTTGTTTAGGATTTTATACATTAGTGTTTCTTATATTAAGTTGGTCAGCATTTTTTATCTTAAAATTCAATTCTTCATGGATTCCTAATAGTTTATCATGTGAATATGACACAAATTCATGTCCCAAATGGTTCCTTCAGTAGACTTTTAAGAATATTTATTTTGTTTCTAGTTTTTAACTAGTGTAAAACAAGGGACAGTGAATGTTGTTAATATTTCCTCTTCCTTAGTCCTTAGCTCATTTACCAATTCATAAAGGAACTCTTCCCGACCCTTGAATACACCAAAGCCTCAATTACATGGGATTATTTTTCTTTGTAATGCTTTTAAGTTTTCTAAAATTGAATTAAATTAATTTTTGTTTGGGGGGAGTTTGAGAGATTGAGGTCAGAGTCACTACCACTGAGCTACACCCAGTCCTTTTCATTTCTTTAAATTTTGAGACAAGATCTCACTAAGTTGCCTAGGGTGGTTTCTAACTTGCAATCCTCCTGCCTCGGCCTCCTGAGTTTCTGGGATTACAGGTGTGCATCTCCGTGCCTAGCTGGCAGTGCTTTTACATACCTAGAATTTACTTTGGCTGTGTATATGTTTGAGTGATGTCTGTCTTCTCTATGAGATGGCAAATCCTACAGAGTCAGGGATTGTGTCTGATGCTGCTCATCTCTGCATGTAGAAGCCCAGGGCTTGACCCACAGTGTGTGCTCAATAAATATTTGTAGAATCCTGGTTACCATTTCTCTACGTATATTTATGTCTAAGGATATAGGGCCACCATTGCATAAAAGCTTTTTTCTCTTGACTGCTTATATGTTGAGATATCAGATTTGTTAGAACTGGAGCTGAACTGAATCATTTTCATGATTCAAGGAGGAATTTGCTTGAATTGGAATGGTGAAGGGGAAGATTGCCAGGAGTTGGAAAGGCTGAGCTCTGTAACAGAGAGCTGGAGACAGAGGCTCTTGAGCTCATGGTGAGAGGAGGAAGGGACTTCAGAGAAGGGATTTTACGTATGAAATGTTATGAAATGGATGCCTTCTCCATAATTCCAAGATCTTCAACAAAGATTCCTCAGCTGTGCAGCTGCTTAGTCTGTGGATTTTCTCATGGAGATGATTTCCATGGAGCTAAGGCAGCGGTATTCAGCAAGCGCAAAGATACTTGCTCTCATCTGAGTTTTGCCAGGGTAAATTTAACAGAGGAAACTGTAAGACCCTATATGTGGATTTAAAGATATATCAGTTACCCAAGTAGAAGTTTGGGGGACATCTGACTTTGACAACTCTTTCTTTGGAAAAACTATAGATACTTTTTTTTTTCCTAAAGAGAGGGGTGGGGAAGAGTGAAAGATAGAAAGAGAGAATCAGTTTTATTTAGTTTTTCATCTGGTTTTCATTGCTCAGACACTTAGTTGTGTATGTGGTGCTAGGATTTGAACTTGTGTCCGTGAGCATGCCAGGCAAGCACTCCAACCCCTGAGCCACCACGCCAGCCCCGTACGGATACTTTTCTGCATGCAGGCAGCATGACTGTGTGTCGAAAGATTGTAGAGAAGATTTCTGCGCTGGCTGAGCCAACTGCATTACTTCTTCAATCTTTTCAATTTGGGAGTCTGCAAAAGAGTCTGACATTATTCTTTCAGATTCTTATTATTACTGATTTAATATCTACTTTATTCTTTCAGCCTATAAGCTCTTTGAGGACAATGACTATGTCTGTCCTGTTCATATTGTATTACCAGAGCTCAGCAGAGAGCTATGGTGTCTCAAGTGCATAATAATTACTTGGTGAAATGAAATAAATGATTATCATACTTCATAGCCAAGGCCAATGATGTGGTTTAATCAGTGGAAGAGAGAAAATTAATCAAGAGGACTGGATCAGTTGATTTTGTCAATCTCTGGGCCCCATCCTAATGTGCCAGATATTGAGCCAATGGGACACCTGGTCTTATTGCCAACATTTTCTGTGAGGAGTTGACTTCCATTGCTCCACTGGTGACTTGATAGTTAAACAGTGTCCTGGAGTGGTTGGTTGAGAGTGCAGTTCCTGGAGTCAGTGTTGTGGTGGCTTGGAAGTACTTAGACTTCCCATATCCAGTTTCATTTTCTGTAGAACAAGCAAAAGAATATTACTTGCCCTACAGGGTTCCTGTGAGGATCAAATTAGACCCCGCTATACACAGTCAGCCATCTTCAACTATGGGTTCAATATCTACCGATTCTGCATCTACAGATTCTACCAACTGTAGACTGAAAACATTTTTCTTGGCATTATTTCCTAAATAATACAGCACAGGAGTTATTTGTATTGCATTTATATTGTACTAGATATTTAAATGATCTAGAGATGATTTACAGAATATGGCAGGATGCTCATTGGTTATGTGTAAACACCACATCATTTTATAGAAGGACCTTGAGCATCTACAGAGTGTTCCTGTAACTAGTCCCTCATGGATATTGTAGGACAATTGTATACATATGCAGGTGTGTGTGTGTGTGTGTATGTGTGTAAGCTGTTATAATTGGGTGAGAATTCTTTTTAAAAAAGAATGAAGATATTGGAAAAATGGACATATGATAGAACTTAGGGTAACATTCCTGAGGATGATTCTGTCCACATGTAGGTAGCTATGATGAAGCCCTCTACAATTCTTATGATTTGTACACATGCCATCGGTAAGGAAGAGGCAGAAGGGTGAATTTGATTCTCACCTTTGCCATAAAGCATGCCCAGGCAGGCCTTTCTCCTTTCTTGAACAGCAGTAAAACAGGGCTGAACACACCAATCTTGCCCCTACCCATTGTGCTCTGAGCATACGAGCTGAAATATGTGGTGGGGTTTTGCTACTATATAGAAAAAAATGCACCCCTATAATTCTATTACTGTTCACATCTTTAGCCCACATGCACACTAGAGTGGGGACCTGGCCCATCTACTAATCTGCAGGTAAAGAATTTTCCAGTGCTACCAGTTTAGCTCCTCTCCGTCTCGTAACTCCTTCCTGGGAGGAGGATGGAAGGAGGCTTCCTTTGTGCTTTAAAGCTGATCAGGATGCTCTGGTGCAAGGTCCTAGATCAGAAAGAAAAATTGCTATTTTGATTTGCACCCTGCTCCTTCCATGCTGTTTCTTTTTCAGTCCCTTTTGAATTTTCCTAGTTCTCCTGTGGCATAAAGTGAGTCAGAATGGCAAATGAAACATGCAGAAGACATAAATTCCAGGCATAAAATATATATCAAATATACATCTATCAATTGGCTTTATGCTATCTGAGCTGCCCCCAGGGTGTCGGTGGATCAGGTGAATGGATTTCTGCCACTCTGGGTAATTCCATAAGGTAATAGGGCGGGCCCTAATGCAGTGGAGAGGCAATATTCTCCTGTTATATATCATGGTTTAAAAGGGGGATTTGTATATTTTGATTTTGCGAGTCAATGAAGTTGAGTCCCCAAGGCGCTCTTGGAGCTCAGTCTCTGAGGCTGTGGAAAGGAGCTGGCTCAAGGCCAGGAACACAGCCTGAGGCAAATGAAGCCACCTTGACTCCAGAGGCCTGGTCCGGAGAAGCTCAGTCCTGTGGCCTCGGAGAAAGCTCGGGGTAGAGAAAATTACCATATAAATATTATATGTTCTTTTCCACTTAATTGACCATGTTAACTATTATGCCAAATAGTGAATTTATCGAAACAAATGGGGGAAAAAATCAAGCTATTTGATAGTTTGATAACACCCAACCAGATTTGCCAATCAATTAACTCTGCTAATTGTGATGATGTGGTTTTGTGATGATGCAGTGTAAGGAAAAGGAAGTATGGAAAATGGAAAACACTAGAAATAGCTAATATTCACTGAGTTAACGTTTTACTCTCTTGGTACCGTGCTTAGTACTTTTCATGCACAAACTCATTAAAACCACTTACATCCTATCAGATAGGAACTATAATTATTGAGGAAATTGAGGATTTAGGTGCTAGATAGCTCAGGGGCATTTTACCATAGTCCGGGTCCCAGGAATGGGTTTCATTGGGTTCAAGGTAATTTAATTCCATTAACCCGTGATTGATTTAACAATGGCCACGGACTTGATAGTGGCCAATAAGAGCCGACAGGAAGTGGAGGGAGGGCAAGCAACTTTTCTGGGATCACCAAGTTTGCAGCAGGGAAGGGATTTATAGTCCCTCTTAGCCACTATATCATGCACCTCCAAAAGGAAAGAAGGAGGACAAGTGAAAGGAAAAGGTCTTTCAATTTGGGGAACAGTTTTCTAGGCTGCAGGAGTCTGACAAGTTAGGATCAGAAAAGTTTGATGGGAAATGAGAGTGTTAGAAATGTGCCTGGAGACAAGTTAGTCCTCCCGGATGTACCAAGAAGCTTCAGAACTGTTCCCACAGCTCTGTGGTGCGAGTTGGAGGTAGCAAGAAACCTATTTTGACCTTCCTTTAGCTAAAATCACTGTTTACAAAATCCATATTTGGACTTGAGCCCAAGTAGAGTTGTTAGTGATCTGATGAACTGGCTTAGATTTAAGAGACTTTGAAAGTACAAAAATAGGACCCTTAGAAAGACGTAGACTTTGTCTATTGAGGTAGAGCTGTGCTGAATCCTCCTTTCCATTGGGGAGCCCCAAGTCCAGCACATATTTCCAATGCAGTGATAAGCAGGACACAGCAAGTGGATGGTTAATGGGCAGCTCCTGTTTTCCTAACAGAGCTCACTTTTATTATCAGTCAGCTCTCTCCCATGAATCCTGTTACCTCAGGGACAGCTGGCCCTGATCCCAGTCCCAGGAGTGGGTCACATTTGGCTCAAGGTAATTTAATTCTATTAGCCTGTGACTGGCTTAACAGTGGCCATGGGACCTACTAGTGGCCAGTTCTTGATGGTAACAAGATGGTTATAGCAGGAAGTGGTGGAGGGAGAGAGAAAGGTTGGGACTTGTGGGGTAAATTTTCTTCTGTTTGAAGAATTCTGGAAAGAGATCATATTTTTCTTTCCTCTGAAAGTAGTCATGTCTGTGAACAGTGGTGTAAAATTTTCAACTAACATTAATTTACAGAATAAGGGTTTCTTTTGTACTTTATCAACAGTAAGAAGTTCCAAGATAAAATAGTTCCAGGGTTGGTTAATTACAGAGGTAGAGGGTTCTTTCATCTCACTAATCTCTGTGCTGATAGCTTTCTTCATGGCAACAAGATAGTTACAGCAACCTAAAAATCACCTCTAACAGAACTCTGTCCAGAGGCAGGAAGAGGGACAAGTTCCTGATGTGGTATCCCTTTATTTGAATGGGGGAAACATTCCTGGGAGGGCCAAAGTTGACTTCTCTCACTTCACTAAGATTTTCTGTGATGTGCAGCTTTCAACCACTTGTAGGCAGAATAATGAAATTATCATAATTGGCTTAGGTCATTAAGGGTTTCTGTTGGAAAGGAAGAAGTGGGAGAGGAGGTCGATTGGGTGGACAACCACAGCCGTTGGTGAGTGCCAGTCTGAGTGAAGCCAACACTAAGGATGGCAAAGTGAACAGATGAGAAGATTTGGGGGCCTCCAATGAATAGTGAGCCACTAAAACAAATCAAATGGGGAGCCTGAACAACTACATGAGGACTTCCTGTTCTATATTATAACAATCCCTTTGTTAGTAACCTGTTTGAGGTTTCTCCTATGTGCAACTGAGATCATTAAATACAGTTTCAAGGTACTTAACAGACACTTGGTGAATCAGTGGGTGAAGCTGAGGGTTAAGTTCTGTGGATGAAAATCTCTTTCTCCCTGACTTTGGAATGGTGAAATTATAAGAAATTGAGGATAAGTCCACTTTTGATATATTGAGGCATAGTTTAAATAGTGGAACACACAGTGAATTCTTTTGAAAATACATCATGTTGTATTTTATTTGTTTTATCGGTTCTTCTTTTTAAAAAGAATGAGTACATGCCTGCATCATTAGTGTTAAGAGAAAATATTTCTGTAAAAATCAGGCATCTCTTGGATGAATATAAAATGTGGAAATAAATTGGGGAAATATTTAAGCGTCTACTCATCAAATATTTGTTAAGTGCTAGGAATTGGGCTTGATTTCAGGAATATGATAATGAGCAAGTCTGATATGATCCAGGCTTTCAAGGTTTTAGAGTCTGATGTAACAATTATTTCTTCCATGGTGTATGGCTCTACACCAAAAGATTTGTGATCAATCCTAAATGAATAGGGAACTATTCATTTTGTTTTACAAAAAATTGTACTAATTGAATATGCAATATCTTTTGAGTATATAACATTTACAGGGTAAATATGTAAACCACATAATGTTAATAAATATCTAGCATTGAGGACTTACTATGTGCTATGTGCTATTCTATGTGCCTTATATACACTGTGCTGTACTCTCCACGATAATCTTCCGTGGTAGATGGGATTAGTAATCCCATTATATAGATGAAAAGTCTGAGAGAAGCCAAATATTTTATTAAGGTGGTTGTGTTGACAAAAATCGTGGTTTCAGAGGTTTCAGTCTCTGGTCCGTTGGCCCTGATGCTCTGGGGCTGTGATGAGGCCTTTGGGGACTCTATGGCAGCCAGGAAGCAAAGTGGGGTCAGGGTCTCAGTACCCCTTCAAGGGTGTACCCCAATGCCCAACTTCATTCTACTAAGTCCCACCTCTTGTTTCCACCATCTCCAAATAGTGCTATCAGCTTTAGCACATGAGTCTTCGAGGAACACTGAAGGGTCAAATCATAACAGAGGCATAGCCAGGTAAGTTGTTGAGCTGAGATTTGAGCCCTGGGTAGTGTTATTCCAGAGCCTATTCTCCTAATCTTTGCTGTATAGACACACATGCATTTTACCCAGGTTTTACAGATCTGAACCTGAGGCTCAGACATTGGGTGTCACTCATCCTATTTATAATTGAGATGGTCACGTTTATATTACAGGGTCTTAGAGGAATTAAATGAGAGACTATGTACATGGTACATGTAAATTAACGTGGTGCCTGGTATGCCGGAAGCCTTCAAGAAATGGAGGTCTTTGTTATTGAAACCCAAGTCTTGATCTACTTGGTGTAATGTTTAATTTTCAGAAAATAACGTTTTTAAAAATCACAGCATTCTTTAAAGCCACCCCCATTTCTTCTAAACCCTGTCAACCTGCAGAAGTTGCTTTGTGTTTTCGGGGAAAGTGTAAAGAGTGATGTATACTCATGATGTAAGTCAGGAAAGTCTCTATTTGCCACCTTTCACTCTTTCAAAAATGGCCAAGGTTAGCTGCAGAAATCTAGGATTGATGGCTACTGTGTTCTCCATTAAGTTCCAAAAGGTTACTTATCATAGAATCAGGATATAAGATTGAAAGGGACACTAATGGACATGGAGTCTAATCTTCAGAATTCCTACCAAGAGACACTTTCTGAAATTTGGATTTTGGCCCAAGGTTATACAGGAAGATACAATCACTCTTCTACCATACAAAGAAAATCAGGTCAACTCTTTCAAGAAATGGTTTGAACTATCATGTACATATAGCACTAAATCCTACAGCTGTATTAACTTTCAAAAAATGGGACACAAGCTTGATGAACTGTCACATGACACACCTGAGGAACCAGCATCCACAAGAGAAGTCAACCCACATGGTGCAGAAGTCTTCTTGTGCCCTCCGTCATGAACCCTTCCAAGGTAACCATGATCTAGACTTCTGATGCTAAAATTTTGTCCATTGCAAAATTATGCAGAAGTAGAATCCCAGAATTCTCCTCTGAGTCTGGTTTCACTGTCAGCATGGCATTTGTGAGATTTATTCATGATGTCGCATGGACTACAGTTTATTCATGCACATTATCATGAGGTTTTACTCTACATAGCATGCCATCCTTTGTCCATTCTGCTGCTGATGAACACTCTACTGTTTTCAATGTGGACTATTAAATATAAGGAACATTCCTGAACATATGTTTGGAGAACAATTTTCCATGTTTCAGTGAGTACCAACCCAGGATTAGATTAGCTGGGTGAGAGGAACTGCATGTTTTCAGCTTCAGTATTTACCACCAAAGAGTTTTCCAGAGTGGCTTTCCAATCTAGAAAGATTCCGTCTTACTTTATAAAGGAAAAGACCTGGTGAGACACAGTGGAAGCCTCATTTTAAGTGTTGCTATATCAGCGTTTCTAGCATTAGAAGCATCTGGTTAATAAATTCATTCACTCAATCTAACGAATTTGAGCACTTACTATGTACTAGATGTGATACTAGAAGCATTCAGGCTTCTTGGACCATACAGAGTAATGGAGGAGAACATTTAACTATATAATCACATTGGCAACTGTGCATTTACAAATTGTGATCAGGCTCTAACAGAAAACTACACGAGTGCCGTAGACCAAAAGTCTAGTCAGCCTTCTCCTAAGAGGAAGGAAAAAATAAAATAAAGCAACATACCTCTAACTCTAATAGCCTTAATTGGGAACCAGCTTCTAAGCTGTCAGGTTGGGACTTAATTAATCACCAAGAGTAGTGTGGAATTGATGAATTGCTTCAGTGCTCTTTTACTAGTATAAATCTTTGATTTAATGATTGCTGCTCTCTGATTCATACCATACTACCCCAGTGATCAATATGCATGATGAATGGTTGATTTTCAAGAACCACCCACTTGGTAATGCTACTTTACATACACAGTGCATGGGTGTATGAATTAGGACCTAAGACAGATTTCTGACAAAGAGGCAGAGGGTGAGGTAATATTATCAGGGAGGGGGAGGAGGAGAGATGGGGGAGAGGAACAGAATTTGCTCTCAGAAGTTGGGAGGACCTTTTCAGAAAAGGCAAGATACAGCATCAAGTAGAGGACCCCCTGGTTGCATTTTCTTTCATTGACCAGCCTCTGTCAGATTAAGTCTTTCATTTCAAGAATCTGAGGTTGCTGGGTGCAGACTTACTGTCCAAAGTTCCTTCAGAACGAGAAACACATTGCAGGATAAGAGCTATATGTAATCTAGTAGTCATGAATTTCTTTGCTTTATTTCTGAGCATCTGTTGCTGAGTGGAGAAAAGGGTGGCAAGTTAATTGTGGTTTGCACAAGGCAGGGATCACTCGGACGATTTGTTCATTAGTTCATTTGTTCATTGGTTACTAAATCAGAGGTGTTTATTGAGCACCTATGCTATTCCAAGCCTGGAGCTGGGCACTGGAAATGCACTGGGAGAAAGATAGGCATCCTTTCTTTCCTCAGGGAATATATTTACCGAGAAGGATATGTGGGGCTGCTAGTCCTTTTTAGCCTTATGGACAAGCACATGCTGAGACTCACTATGGTCTTTGTGGAGACACCTGTTTCTAGTTTCAGGGAACTATCTTTAGGCACCACCCCTCTCATATGAGCTCACATATACACATATTTTGTGATTCAGTTCCCTCATCTGCCAACCTCACTCTCAAAAGCCCTAGGGAAATCCAGGAGAATTACACAAATGTGAGATGCACTGAATTCCCATTGATATTTTCTCTGAAACACGGAATCAAGGAAATGGTCGAAGGATTCTTCTTGTATCATTGTTTTTCTTAGCAGAAAGTTGGGGAAAACTTTTGTGTATCACAGTGAAATTGCTCAAAATGATTGTGGAGATTCCTACTGCTGTGAAAAAAAGTCCACATCCATGTTATTGAGTAAAAAAGTTTGAAGCATAGCATGCTGAGTTTTCATCTCTGGCATATAGTAGGTATAACTGGATTTTTGTGCTATCATTTCTTTCCTATCAGCAGAAACAAGTTTATGGTAAAAAGCTCTGAAATGTTAATAATGGTTGACTCTGGGAAGTGGAATCCCAAATAGAAAAATAGTTTTTAAAACGTGTTTTCCAAAAACCTGATATTTTTTTTTATCATGAGTGTGATTTATTTATGTACCCATAAAATACAAACTGAAATCTTTTGAAATAACAGAGTTCTGAGTAAGAGCATCTTCCATCTATTCCAAAGAAGGCTGGAAACATCTCCTTCCTGGGATTTGCTCTGCCTCAGTATGCAAGTAAATTCAGAAAAACGAGTTCTGGGCAGGCATCGGAGTCTTCTCTACCAGGCCTGGAGGGTGGATTCAGTTAAGGCCCCCTGGAGAAATCTGAGCCATCCCGCACCTCTCCTCCTGGGAAGTGGCTTGCTCCTGAAGCTGGGGGATTCTCAGTTATTACCATGGTGGCTTTGGCTCCTTCTCATCTCCCTCTCAGCCAGGCACATTTCTTGTTTTATCTGGCATCCTCTGCTGAGCTGAGGGCCTCTCTTCCCCACCAATCCTCATCCAATTAATTGATAAAAATTAATAATTTAATTTTCGGGATGGGAATTGTTCACCATTCTCTGAGCTCCCTCTTCGCCAGGCATCCCAGAGTTGCTCATAAAGATAAAGCACCTGCAGCAAGAGGGAGGGTCTTTTTCCATATTTTAAGTAGATTTTACCACTTGAACATCTTTGGAGTGCAGTTGAAAAACGAGGCACAGAGCTAAATCGGTCCCTCTAGAAATCAGGAGGTTGAGAGGAAATTGGGAGGGAAAAATCACATTTGTTCCCTCTGAGCCTGTGGATATATTTGGGATTTTTGCCAACCTACTTACTTATTTTAACCCTGAACTGCATATAGGTGACACAACTCCATTGATTTCTGATTCATTTAAAGCATGAGCCCTGAATTCAGTCTCTGCTAGCTGTGAGTCCTTTACCTCTGATGTTTTCACCCGGAAAATAGAACTAATCAGCAAGCTCCCCTCTAGGGCTATTGTGACCATCAGTGAGGTAGGAGCACCCGGGAAGGCATCCGACATCCAGCAAGGGTTCAAAGAGTGTCAGTTGTAGTAATAGGGATTGTGATTTCTGCAGCTCAGTATTAATGGTTACTCTAATAGAGGCTGAGCTAAAGATTTTTGTGTTTCTCCATAAACCAATATCAGCTTAGGAAAGAAGGTTTCTTTATGAACTTGCTTTTTAAAGTAATGCTATAACATGGTTATAATGGTTGAACCCAGTTTTCAAGCCCCCTCTGGTATCTTAGAAACACTGCTTACAAAAAAGTGACATAAAAATCACACACTATTCTTAGTAAGTTATTTAACACACCTTTTGCTAAATATCTTATCATCCATAATTTGAGTTACAAATTTTTAATATTGCTGTATCAAATATGTTCTCTAAATCAGATATTTACTTAAATCAAAGTCACCTTTATTTCAAACAAATTGCTTCTGTTTCAGCTGGCAGTGGAATTGGCAGCTTACATTGTATAAAATGATATGAAGATTTGAATTAAACTCTTTTGGGTTTTATTCATTGAAGTTCATGGTATGAAGAGCCAAGACACTATTTGTGTCTTCTATCTCCTTTATTTTATAGTAAACCTATGGAGATCAGTTGTTGCTTGCTTCCCTCTCCCTCCCCACCAATACATGGGCACATGCACCTCATTCATAGCCCAGCGTTTAGTGCAGAGTAGATTCTCAATACACGTTGATAAAATGATGGACACACTTTAAGGTATGTGCAGGGCTGGTTAAAGGGAAGATGATCTTAAATATAAGCATTTCATATCGGCCCATTTTATCTCCCACAAAGATTCTAAAATCCTTGGTTTGTATTTCTCCTAGCACCTCTGAAGGTAGGCATTCAGTAGATACTCATTGAAATGGACCAAAATAAGTAGATGGAGCAAAAGTTAAATGGGCTGGTATTGACCTTAGACTAGGAAAGTAATTACTTTGAATTCAGCTCTTCAGTAGAACTGTTGTGAAGTTCCTCAGCTTCCCCTTGCATGGGAACAGAGGTTGATGACTGGTGGAAAAAATGGTTATGCCAAGAGGAGAGTCTCATCTCACCGACTGTTTGCAAAAATCCTGTGGCTTGTTTAAGAAGTGTGGCTGTTAATGCACAATTTGAATTGTGTTGCTAACTGCTCTTATTTCCTCAGACCCTGATCTCAGCTGTTGAAGGACCATGGACTCCAGTTACCTGGGTGACGATATTTACCAAGCTCTTTGTCAAGTAGAGATAGAGGAGAATGTCAGAGAAATATTTGCCTCTTTTCCGAACCCAGCTTTCTCTGCCTGTTAAACAGAATGAAGCTATAAACTCAGTCCCATAATGCAAAATTGGAAGGACACCAATTTCCCCACCATTTCTGGGCAAGAACATTGGCTTTCCTGGAATCTCAAAACTTCAGAACTAGGAAGATTAGGGGAAAGGAAGATCTCTCCTAATTTCCTAATACAATCCATTACAATCCGTGTTCTTTATAATAGGAAGAGGCCACTGCGTTCATACAAAAAGGAAAATAGCTAAGAATAGGCAGGCAATGGGAGAGAAGTGTTCTGGAAGACAGGCCTTCTGGGTATTT
Source organism: Aplodontia rufa (assembly GCA_004027875.1). NCBI lineage: Eukaryota > Metazoa > Chordata > Mammalia > Rodentia > Aplodontiidae > Aplodontia > Aplodontia rufa. The sequence goes on along the minus strand of PVKS010001546.1, from coordinate 12,515 downwards.
TTATTTCCCCACTCTGAGTGAGGAGACAGTGTGGAATAGTTTGATGCAGAGCAAAGAAGCTGGGTAGCAAGAGCCAGGTGTACCCTGATCACAGGGAAAGCAAAGCTTACCAGCCAGCATAGCCTTTGTGACAGCTGCGAAAGCAACGGCCACATAAACTTTCTCAAGGGGGCGGGGAGCAGAGTGTGAGAGACGCTCTTGCAGTAAGAAAAACATAATAAATCCAAGAGTTACACACAGCCCCAGGGTTTTTATGACCATAGCCAGGCATGAAGGAATGACTGAACTTAACTAAAGCTGTTAATTACCTGGGTGAGATCAAAAGCCCAAGTAAGGGAATATATTTATGATGCACCTTACAGGATATGCTTCACCTTTTTACTTTTTTTTATTAATTGGTTTGATTAAATAGATTTAAAGAGCCTGGGCAAAGCCTTTTAAATCATATTCCATATTGATCTAATGAAATAGTCAATAAATTTACCAACATAGCCCCTTTCCTTTGTACAGTCTGGAGGGAAATGCTTTGCTGAATGGTTATAACTCAACTCCAAACATCACTGCTATTCCCACAGTGACTCATAGAGAGCAAAGGGATGCTGGGAAAATCTTCCAGGCCATTTGTGGGAATGCTTGAATAAGTGGTTTAACACCTGTCTACAGACCACTCACCACCTTCCGTCCAACCTCACCTTGGGCCCTTTGGTGTTTCATGGTCCAGTTTGCTTAAGCCAGCTAGGGTTGGGTGCCTTGTGGTAGTAAGCTTCATTTACCAGCGTTACTAATGCATGAAGCCATCTGCTAGCCCTGACTCTAGGCTTCAAGCCTCCAGCCATATTTCAGAACCTTATACTTTTATACATTTGTCCATTTAGTTCTGTAAATATTGAGAAACTGAGGTTCATAAACACAGGAAAACATGCCCAGGTAAATAGCAAATTCCATAATAAGGATACTTGAATCTTTCAATAAATCTGGACAAAGTTATGGGTAACTTTCCTAAAATAGCCTTTTCATGTCCTCTTTTTCACCTGTTAGAGCAGTAAAGGGAAACAAATTGAGAAGGGACATATAGATAAGGGGTGTTTTATGAAAGTTTTAGACCTTGATATTTCAAGAATTTCTCCCACCGAGGGTGGAACACAGTGTTATGTAAGAATGAAACCATTACACTGTCTCCATACTTTGAGTTCTCACATGGCAAACTGCAGCCTAACTTAGTACACAGATCACCTGAAACCTCACCTAGAAGTATAGTTTTCATAACAGATAGGTGGATCTCAGCCATACACGAGTGCCAACTGATCAGAACATGCCCAAATCAGGCACATGCTAGCTCTGGTCAGCCATGCTATTTCTGTACTGTAATCTACTTCTGTTTTCTGTTTATAACTGCTGCACATGTTGCAGAACAGAGTTCTCTGAACCTCTTCTGGTTTTGAGTGCTGCCCAATTCATGAATCATTCTTTGCAAAATAAATTCTAATAAGTTTAATTTGTCTGGTTTCAACAAGGAAGATTTTACACTTGTTTCATGGGCACTAATTCCAAAGTCAGGCCTAAAAGGTATTCCAGCAACATGATTTCCTTGGCCTTTGGGTGTCAAGTCATCGCAGAGTGATTTAAATAACTTTGAAAATCCTTTAATGTAACACCTCAGTGCAGTGTGGTGTTACAACTTTAGTGCCGACAACACTGCGGGTAATTCTGGTTTACTGTCTTAGTTTCTTTTCTTTTTTTGTTATTGTTGCTATACCAAAGCACCTGCTGTCTGGTAATTTATAAAGATTAAAAATGTATTTAGCTTGCTGTTCTGGGTGCTAGGAAGTCTAGGAGCGTGGTGCTGGCATCTTGTGAGGATCTTCTTGCTGTGTGATAACATGGTGACATTATGTGACAGAGAAGAGGCAGATGTGCTAGCCCACTCTTCTTATTAATGCCACCATGGGGCAACATTCTCATGACCTTATCTAATTCTAAGGTTCTGCCTCCAGATATCATTAACACGTGTATTTGGGGGATCAAGTTGCTAACACATGCATTTTTTTTAAAAGAGAGAAAGTGAGAGAAATACAGAGACAGAGAGAATCAATTTTTATTATCACATGGCTTTCGTTGCTCCAACACTTAGTTGTGTATATGGGTGCTGGGGTTTGAACCCGTGTACTTGTGCATGCCAAGCAAGCACTATAACCGCCGAGCCATCGCTCCAGCCCCTAACACATGCATTTTTAAAGGACACATTTAAACCGTAGCACTTACCCTTGGGTATGAGAACAACTACAACAAAGAAGAAGAGCAAAGAGGGTGTGGAGTTATGAGGAATTCAAATGATCCTTCCCTAGGGTTAGCATCCCATTTCTAGCTGTGACTACGGATGGGTTAGAATCCTGGCGGCCTTTCAGCTTCAGACTGCTGTCCTACCGTTAAGTGTGTCTCAATCTCAATGCACCTTCAGAGATCGAATTGTAATTGTGAGACTTAACCAGGAATCACTGCTTGGAAGATGGGGCTGGTGGGGTACATGTGGGTATGAGTCCTCCATTAAATTTGGCCTAATGATGCTTTATTATAGTCGAGAAAGCAACTGGATTTGAGTCTCTCAGCCAGGGAATTTTGTGGATATAAAGTGATGTTAAAGATGAAAGGCCAGGGCGAGTTGGAATGAATGTTGAATTCATTCAGGAGTGGTGGCTAGGTGGTTACGGCGCTTGCCTGGCATGCACAAGTACATGAGTTCAAACCCCAGCACCCATGTACACAACTAAGTGTCGGAGCAACAAAGGCCATGTGAAAAACTCAATAAAAATTGATTCTCTCTCTCTCTCACTGTCCTTCTTAAAAAAAAAAGAGAGAGAATTCCTTGTAATTGAGGCCTTTCCCTCTCCTCTCCCCTGCTCACCCTCATTCTATCTTCAATTATCTGGGTAATTTGGTCCTGAGGGCATAAATTCCTTTATAACTCAAATCCATTATGCAGTGAAGAGTCATCAGGAAATCATTCAGATTGCCTCGCAGGTTTGGGAGTAGATCCGGCCTTGCATTAGCCAGCGCGGCTCTCCACACTGCTCTCCAGTTTAGCTGGGAGCCTGGAGGCTGGACATCCACAGCTCTTCCCTTCATCCCTCTTTGTTTTAGCAAGAACCGTCTGCAGGGAAGCCCCATGCTGGTGCCGGCTGGCGGTGACTTCTCTGCCCGAGGCCACTCTTGCTGCCAGCTTTCCTTGGCCAGAATTGATACATTTATTCCAGGCCAGAGAGAGCCGCTGCCAGGCAGGCAGCCATATGCTTTTGCCTTGTCTAGCCATATCCGGGAGCCAGGGACCCAGGCCTTTTAATTCATCTAAACCTCAGGCCTTCTGATGGAGAGCTGGTTTTCATGTTTGTGCCCTGACGGGACTTGTCTCTCTGCTGCCAATAGTCCACGCGCTGCCTGCCTTTGGGCTCAAAGGCGCAGAAGCCGAATGCAAACATTTTCAATTTAGGCGTTGGAAGAGGACATTTTAGAGTTCTGGGCAAGCTCATCGATCTGGCTTTTTCTTCCTGGGTTTTTGGTGTATGGAGGCGGGTGTGTGTCTGTGCTTTTTCTCATGTGCACTTTCTGTTCCCATAAAGTGCCAACTCAGAAGAAGGCAGCGTGGTGAGGGTCCTTGATTCTGGCAACAGGAAGATGTGTCTATTGCACTTTGTTGTTCAGCCTCACAATTGTGTGTATGACAGGAAAACAGAGATTTTCTCTCTCTTATTCTCTGTTGCCTCCCTAGTGCTTTGCAAAGTGCCTGGTATCTAGTGGGTGCTCAGTAACTGTGAGGGAATGAATGAACAGTCTGAGATTCTACTCCTTCCTTAACACCTTTGTGGATTCTTGTGCATTTTTTCAAACAACCCATTTCCCAGTTTGTCACCTGAGCAATGGCTGTAAAATGCATAAGACTGTATAGAAAGTGACTGGCATTGTCCGGTGGTTAATAAGTGCTCTGAGCTCTGTCTCCTCTTTGTCAACCATCGGGCGAACTATTCAGGATCAAGGAATTTATTTTTTGTATTTATTCAACAGCTTTTCATTGAATATCTGTTTTGTCTCACGCACTCTTCTATGCACTAGGGGACACTGTGTGGATAGAATATGTAGAGTCATATCTTTTGGAGCATTCTAGAAGCAAAAGACAGCCAACACACCCACAGGCCATATCCAGTTTGTCAGTGCATATGTGTAATTGATGGAATGCATTATTTTTTCCCATGACTTTTCTTCAATCAATGAAAGGACCTGGTCTTCTTAGTTTTCATTTATCAAGGCCTAGTACATTGCCTGCACATAGGTTCTCAATAGCTATTCATTAAATAAATGCAATCCTCCATAGGGCAGGGAGCAAGATGTGATGGTGTATGTGAACCATTGAAATTGACAGTGGAGAACAGGCTGGAAGAAGACCCCTTCCCATTCTGTCTCCCTCTTGTATCACGTTCCACACAGCGGAAGAGAGCTGAGAATCCTCCCGGTATCATATGGAGCTGTGGGTTTTGTGAATCATTTGAAATGGAATTTAATATGAGAATTTTTTTTAATCAGCCTAAAATGAATAGGCTTTGTTTTGATTCGCAGACCATAAATATTTATGTATTTATAAGGTTTTACGCTTTATAGGCATTTTTTGCCCATTTGTGATGTTATGATATTTTACCCACTGTGAGTTAAGTGCACTTATTATACCCATTCCACAGGTAAGAAAACTGAGGAAGAACCCAATCAGAGAGTTATTTAGTGGCACACAAATTAGAAACTCCATTTCCTGGCTCTCACCTCCTTTGACTAGATAACGTACTTCTGTGAGAATTTGAGCTGAAAGAAGAATCCAGGTGTTTCTCCCTCCCAGTCACTTGTCAATATTGCTGTTTTGAAAAATCTCCTTTTCCTTTCTTTCTTTTTTCCCCCTTCTATTGTCTTTTTCATTTTGGTTACATGATCTGAAGTCTCTATCACACCATTTACAAATTTCTCTAAACTCTATTTTTATTATTATTTATGACATGCAGTCAGCATCTTACCTCAATCGTGCCTGAGTAATTTTGAAGGGAACTTTCATGTAGTTGAAATTTAGGAGGTGTTGAGGATTCCCTATTCTAGCTTTCAGCACTGCTTTTCCCCGATATAAACCAGCTGAGCAGGTCCATTTTATTTACCATGTTAAGATGTCTATTAATGCTTAAGAGGGTTATCAACATTAATTGCTTCTTTCTTTTGGGGTAAAAGAAAGAAGGATATCTTCCAGACTCAGAATGAACTTCACTGATATGGTCTTATGCCAGCAATTTAAAGCTTACTTTAAAAAAATCTCTGATAAAATAACATGTAAACTGCACACAGATCAAATGTGACATATGATTTATTTACTGTTGGCAATCCTGGTCCTGTCCAAAGCCACGAAGAATGATAAATTGACTGCTTCTTCATTTAGTACTGGTGATGTTCAATGCAAACCTTTTTGAAAATGATATTGAGTATTTTTGCAAATGGACTTCATGCAACACAATAGCCTGCTGGGGAGAATTACTGGAATTGAGATTTTAGATTTTTTAAAAAAAAGTCTTACATGATTACTGTCTAATGTTGTTGAAGGTATAGGCATTTGGAACCAGGAGAATCCCCAAATTATGGTGCATTAGCTCAGGGATACCCTTGGTTAATTGCAGAAACAGATAATTCTATGATTTGGGTTTGTGCATCTATTCTTTGCTCCATGGGACCAGCATCTTCCACACCAAGAATGAATTTCATGACATAAACTCAAACCATAGGAGGGTGTGTCAGATCCTGCCTGATCTGTAGCCTCCAGCCTCATCCGGCTGCTCTCTGCTCACCCACTCCATCCACCCTAGCCTTTCTCCTCCTCCTTCCAATGCATCAAGCTCATTCATTGCCAGTTTGGGGTTAACCCTTGCACATCCCTCTCTCTGAAAAGCTTTTCCCCAAGTCTTCACAAAGTGCAGCATTTTTTGAATAGGGGTGATTTTGCTTCCCAGGGAACATTTGGCAGTGTCTGGAGGTATTTTTGATTGCCAGGATTTGGAGGTGGAGCTGCTCTTTCATCGAGCAGATAGAAGCCATGGAAGCTGGCAGCCATACCACAGTGCCCAGGATAATCCCCCATAACCAATGTGATCCGCCCTAAAGGTTGCTATGGCTAAGGCTGAGAAGCCTTGGGTTCTAGCTGGTCTCTTTGCTAAAGCTAAAGCTGAGAAGCCTTGGGTTCTAGCTGGTCTCTTTGCCAAGACTAAGGCTGAGAAGCCTTGGGTTCTAGCTGGTCTCTTTGCCAAGGCTAAGGCTGAGAAGCCCTGGGTTCTAGCTGGTCTCTTTCTCCCTTCAGGAGTTCACACCAATGTCTGATAAGTCTCTGAGGTAGGCCTTCCATGCCCCTCCTCAGCTGCCTTACTTTCCTTGGTACTTTTCCTTTCTTCTGTACCTTCATGCATTACCTGAAATTTCAATTCTTTGTTCTCTCATTTCTTGTTTGGTATACTTCCGTAGAAGCTAAACATGCTCCAGAGGGGGATCTTACTTGTTTCCTGCACTGCTGTCTTCCCAAGCCCAGAACAATGCCTGCACATGGCAGATGCTCAGTATATATTTCTGCAAAGAAAGGAATGAATGAAAGCATGAAGGAAGAAAACAAAGAACAAAATAAAGAATGAATGGATGGAAAGAAAACTTAGGGACAGAAAAGAAGCTTCAATGACGGAGGCCGATGATCTCTAGCAGGCACTGCTTCACCAGCACATGTAGCTGGGATGCTCTCCTAAGAACTCTGTCTTGCAATAGTTCCTAATTAATCATGGAGTGTGCGCAGTGAGTGACCATCAATGTGGCACCCACTTTTCAGAAGAAAATCATGGGGTTCAGTCATGGGGGCTTTGAATTCATGGGCTCCATTGCTTTTTTTTTTTTTTTAAGAGAGAAGGACAGTGAGAGAGAGAGAGAATCAATTTTTATTGAGTTTTTCACATGGCTTTCATTGCTCTGACACCTAGTTGTGTACGTGGGTGCTGGGGTTTGAACCTGTGTACTTGTGCATGCCGGGCAAGTGCCGTAACCGCAGAGTCACCGCTCCAGTCCCTCCATTACTTTGTTAGCAGCACAGGTGGAATCTAGGTGTGATTTTGGGGAGCTAGTCACTCAACAGGAGAATTAATGTTTGTTGCAAGGCGAGATTCTTTTCTGTGTGTCTGTTCTGAGGACCCCAGGGCTCCTCTCCATTTACTTTCTCAGGCATGGCTGTCCTTAGTATGCACTGTTTCGTTTTCACTGCCTCTCGCCATTGCTTTCTGGACTCTTTTGGTGATTACATGTTGAGACTACACTTTTGGTCCTGGCCACATCTTTTATGGAAACCTCTCTGTTCTTTGGCATCACTTGTGAATAGATCAATCATATGAATCATATGTTAGGAGAGAATTACCATAAAAAATATTTTGGATTATTAATTGCAAAACAAAGTCAGTGCATTTAGTGCTGATATTGGACCTGGCATACTTGAACCAGTATCTGCTGGATGAAAAGACAGCTCAGGGTAGCAGTGGTCTCACAATCACGGTGCATTTGAATTGTTCCTGCCCCATAGAAGAGGGAGCGTGCCAAGTCACAGAGAGAGTCCCTGAGCGTAATGGCAAATGCATTTCTTCTCCCACAGAAAACACATGTTTTCTAAAGACATGACTTTATTGACTTTTCCTCTGGCTTTCTACTGAGCCTTTAAACTCTGGAACTTTCTTCATATGTCCATCCTCCTCCCCCAGCCTGTGTCTCTATCCCCTAATTACATGAGCTTAACTTCTCCTGACCTACAGAGAGTCAAGAAAAATTGGGATATAAAGCCCTGTTGTGTTTTTCTCTGACCTATGGGCCCCTTAAATGAAGCCAGGACCCAGTGTGGGGGTTTGAGCTACTGATGTCTGGACACCCTTACCAAGCATAAATCTCTCCAAACCCCAAGGGGACTTGAAAGAGGTGATTTCCAACCCTTCTAGATTTGTGACACCTTATGGCTTGATTGGCTAACACCTTCTTCTCCCCCTAAAAGTAACAGGTGTGTGTCATATGTTTATTTAAAAAATTAAAGTAAGTCATTATGCTTTTTTATTATTTAGCATTATTTTTGAGGGTGAGAAAAGAGGGAGGTGCTTTACAGAGGTCTAAACAGCCTAAATTGGGGCTCCCACAAATTTAATCCTATCCATATTCCCAACCCCATCCCAATGATTCTAGCCAATTTACCCTAGCCTTCTTTGAACAGTGACTGGTACTCTCGTGTAATTCTTGACCAAATGCTGTTCTCTGTTGTTCTTGAATTGCTTCTAGAATGTTCTATATTTCCAGAATATCATCAGTCTCAGTTCTAAGCAGAGAGCAGATGCACACTACAAAACCACTTGAGCCACCAAAGACATCTTTGTTGGGATAGGGCACATCCCAGGTTTGGAATACAAGCTCTCTGCTCATTGGATAACTTCTTACAGAAGAGAGAAGCTAATCTGGCCAATGATGGAACAAAAGTACAGGCTCTACAGATGGAAACAACAGTGATCGCCACACTGTCTGTCACCACAAGTGTCCATTCTCTGTGTCCCTGGAGGGAAATCAAATTTTGAAAATGGAATTTGGAGGACATCAAGCAATGTCCTTAGGAATGTTGTGATGTAGCCAGGACTGCTGGGCTTTTTATTCCAGGTGTGTGCTCAAGCTCTTGGTAATGTCGGAAGGACAAGTGTGGTCATCCCAGTGGCCTTGGTGTCTCCCCATCTATGGTCATGGTCTGCATTGCTTCTCCCTATTGTTCCATTCCTCCCAAGGAGGGTGGGCAAGGACCTTTTCCCTGCTGGCTTCTTAATCCTTGAGGAGAACATCAAACAGTGTGGTTTTACTTTTCTCTCGGTGTTACAATTTTGTATTCAACTTATTTCTTTGGTTCTAACCTCAAGGGTATTGGGACAAGTTTCTGTCAATGAGGTTGAATTGAGATTTATGAGATGTACCCATTCCGCAACACTCTGAGGTCTCTCTGTGGCCTGGGGTTTAGTCTCAGCATCTCTAACACTTCTTCCTTGATGATGGACTTTCAGCTTGAGAAACTACCCAAATAGGGCACAGACACTCCCCTTACTCTTATTTGAATCCCAATCCCATTGCTCTGAGCACCCCCCTTTATTATAAAGCTCAGCTGGTATCTGCCTATCCAAAACCCTTCCTAAGGAAAGTGTCCTTGTTCCTTGTATACACTGCCACTCAGCGGGTAACAGCTGGTGAGATTAGGGATGGCCATCTAACTCAAGGGCATCTCCCCTGGCTTCTTTCTGTACCATTTGAGGTCAAGGAACAAACTTTTTAGCAAAGCAAATACATTCCTTCATGACCTCACCTTCTATGTTTTTTACTATAATTAATAAGACTAGGCCTTCCCTCAATCCTTAAGGGACTAACGCATAGAAAAAATTATTTGGATTATAAACACTAAGAAAGGGTGCTATGTTTATAGAAGGGTCACCTGACCCATAATGGGTAGGGAAGAGAGAGCGCCTGGTCCTTCAGCCCTAGCCAACACCTGAAGTAGCCACATCTACCAGTAACTGAGGTCTAGAGCTGGGACGAGTGGTCTAGACAGAAGAGACCACCTAGGCCAAGGTCTGGAAGCACCATGTACTTGAAGCATTGAAGAAATCAGTCCTGAGAAGCATGAAGCACGTGGTGCTAATAGGGACATAGGGGTCTTATGAACCATATTAAGGAGTTTGGACTCCATTAGAACAGAAATCAATGAGCAAGATTAAAATGTTGATCAGACAAAATAAGCTATATAATTACCTAGAAGAATATCTATTTTGGGAATTAAGACAGATTTGATTACATCTTAGATTTGTGGCTTTATTTAAGGATGGCAATAAAATTACTCTAAAATGAATTTTATTGACTCTCTAAGCACAAAGGTGAAACAAATCTCTAGAGGTCTTGGAGATTTTTTTTTCTGCCTTCAGGCAGAACCCTATGTAAATCTCTCCAGACAGATGGGTGTTTGTTGCCAAAGGTATTCAGCTGCGAAGAAGTAATCGCTGCTTTTGTTGACAGATTTAGAGGTGTTTTGCCAAACGCTATCTTAAAATTCTATGATTAGATGTAATTTTGCAAAAATGAGTCTATAATGGAGGTGATTCACTTGCTGAATCGGTTGAGGAGTATCTTCTATTTACAGTTTATTTAATTTACATTTGATTAATTTACACTGAGTGTAAGCAGTTACTCTGTAATTATCTCTTTGCCTACATCAGGAATACATGCAAAATTATGTTTGGGAAATTGTGAAGTCAGAAGATGTTAACATAGAAAATACCCATTAAGTGATCTCTTTTACCTCCTTACCATCAAAACAAACCCTTCATGACTTTGGACTCGTAGGGAAATTTTCAAATCTGTATTTCCTACAGAAGCTAACACAGAATATGATTTGTCTCCTCTTTTCACAACATTTAAACTCTTACAAAACATAGTTTTTTGTTTGCTTAACTCTTCTAAATCCATCATCATCTAGGCAAAGCAATTATTTTAAACCTATCTTTGAGGAAATGATTTAGATGTCCAAGCAGCTTCTCATGGATAAGAAATGTGTTTGCTTCGGTCATTTATTTTCTTGAGTTTTTTTCAAATATTTATTGTGCACTTTGGAAGTTGTGGATGACCTTTCAGTATATATTTGCCCCCAAATAATGTGAGCCAAGGATCAGCAAGCTGTAGCCTTTGGGCCAAATCCAGGTCAATGCTTTTATCAAGCTAAGAATGGCTTTTATATTTTTTTCCAAGTGTTTGAAAAACATTCAAAAGAAAAATACTTGATAACATGTGAATGTTATATGAAATTCAAATTGCAGTGCCCATAAATAGTTTTATTGGAACATAACTAGATCATTCATTTACATATTGTCCATGGGTGCTTTTGTGTTATAAGGGCACATGGAGCAGTTGCAGTGGAGACTGTCTGGTCCACCATGTCTGAAATATTTACTATCAGGCTGTATATGGAAAATGTTTGCTGATCCCTAGCCTAAGGTAATTGTGGTCATCTCATTTTCCTTATGAATGATTGGTTTGGGAATGAATATAAACCCCTAATCCTGGGAAATGGAGTGACAGAAATGATGAGCGCCTCTGGGAAAGATTTCTAACAGTTCTGAAGGAGACACAAAAGATGTTTCCTTTCTTCCTTTGTTCTTGCAACAGCAGCATGAGGGGGATGGCGATGTGGCAGCCATCTTGTGCCTATGAAGGATCTGACCCTAAGACAAATGCATCTCACTGTGGCCAACACCGGGATATGGAAAACTAGATTCCTCATGTGGATGCTGGCACACTGGACGTGCCCTGAATAACATCCTGCCTTTGTACCTGGTGTTGTATGGTGTCACACACTTCCTCAATGTTTAAATCATTTTGAAGTATGCCCTTTTGTTCCTTGGAACCAAAGCTTCCTATACAGGCCTGTCCAAGCATGAGACTGGTGTGGAGAATACACTAACACCCAAAATGAAATAAGACACAGTGCCTACTCTCCCCCAGCGCAGACTGTCAGGGAGACCATCTCCCAGAATAGGGCAGGGAATGTTCCGGACTCTCTTGGGGAGGCAGGGTGGACTTCACAGAAGTGCTTATGCTTGATCTGAGATTTTGACAGATGTGATCTTATAACAACCACAGCTGGTAGCATTGGTACAGAACAGCTTCTACAACTATTCTGAAACTGCTACTATTAAAGAACTGGTATAAATAGCAAGTATCGGGGCTGGAGCAGCGGCTTGGTGGTTACAGTGTTTGCCCAGCACGTGCAAGTACGTAGGTTCAAACCCCAGCACCCACATACACACATATACAACTAAGTATCAGAGCAACAAAAGCTATGTGAAAAATTCAATAAAAGTTGATTCTCTCTCTCTCTCTCTCTCTCTCTTACCTTCTCTCTTAAATAAATAAATAAATAAATAACAAGAATCATCTGTTGAGTGCTTCCTGGGTTGGACACTTTAAATGGACTCTCCTATTTGGTTCCATTATAATTTTGCAAAGAGGATCCAATAGTTATTCCCATTTTAAAGACAATTAACCAATGCATAGTGAAATTAAAGGGCTTGTCCAAAGTCACCTAGTGAGTAAGAGTAGAAATTGGAACAAATCCTGGTCTTTTTGATTCAAAGCCAGTGTCCTGACCAGCATTCATAATGCCTTTGAGATCCCGTAGGACAGACTGTGGTGCAATGGCGTTGTACATTGCTTATGCAATCAATTCTGTGACTCCTGCTCAACAGGCACAACCATTACCATAGCATCAGGAGCTGCAATGCAGTTGCTTTTTCACTCTTTAAAAATATACACATTTGGAAGTAAATGTAGACTCATGGTCCTTAACTGTAAACACCCATGCCAGTTGGCCACTCTTGGTAGTGTAGTTTGTAAATAGAGAATTTGAAGACTTTTTTTTT